>RJWJ010044989.1:0-11938 GCA_004363605.1 Indri indri
GCTTCCAGACCACCTCTTAGGATTGTCATTATTTAGGAAGCCATAAAAGGCTCCACCAGATTACTCCTGTGACACTGAGATAATCTACCGCTAATCAGGCTGAACAACGTTCCAATTTCCAAATCTAGTTTGCTAATGAACACAGCCTAGTCAAGGATGTGTAGAGGTAAAAATATATTGCTATGTATTATATTTTTAATTTATACTATAAGATATATTTGATTTAGAAATGTTTCCTCTAAGGTGATAAACTAGTAATGACCAATATGCCCATCCTTTTATTAATATTAATTGCCATGAATTTTGGTAAAAGTTAGAAATGGGGACAGTATGTCCACCTTGAATATTCAAATTTAATTTAAGATATGGTTTGGATTAAACAGACACATGAGTGGGTTTTTCCAACTTAAATCCACCTTACAGCTTATTCTCAATTATCAAATGAAAATTTCAGTGTAGGTACTTCCTCTGTTACAATACGGTGACTTAGGAATCCTCTATATGCATAGCAGATGGAAGGCACACTGCCCCTATCCCTCTCCTTAGTCTGGGCAGGAGTCTGGCTGTGCAGGCTGATGATGGCACCTAGTGATGGCTCCTATTTCTATGACTCCTACCCCAGCATAGCCCAGGCTGTTTCTGGGCTCCCTATTATCTGTTCCATTACTTACTGTTCTCCCTGCATACCATCTCTGCTTCCCATGCATTCATCACTCACCTTGCATCTAAGAATGAAGGTCTTTGGCAGGCTTCTTGCTGGCAGTTGTTTATAGGTGAAAACTTCTCCTCTCCACAACCCTTGCTCTCAGCTCTGCCTGTGTATTTGCATTTGTTGAGTGCATGTGGTTGCCTCCTGGACCTGTGACTGATTTTGACTTCCTAGTTTTGAACCATGTTATTCCTTAGGCCAAGGCTTGAAATCACCCTCTGGTTCTTTTCTTTCTTGCCTCTTCAGGGCATGGTTACATTCTGGTCAGGTCCAACCCATAGGTTCCTGGTTTCTGTTCACCATTAACAAGTTGGTGACCTTGGTTGGTGACTTTCTCTGTGACTGCATGTGTACTCTATCCTTCTTTCCTTCTTCCTTGCTTTTTTTTAGCTTGCAAACCTCTCTCTTGCTATCCCTTAAAGGCACTAATTTTTTGCTGGTGTAACATGAAACAATATTACATGCATTATACATATGTATGCCTAAATTAACATGAATAATAGGTACAGATAGATAGGCAATTCATTTTAAATCAGAAACATAGCTTTTGTCATGTATGTGCCATATTTTTGGTTCAGCATGTGTCTTCTCACTGCTCTCTGTGTAGGCTCTCCATGTCTGTATGTCACCATGGCTGGGGGTGGGGTATCCACTTTGAAACTTACTCATGGTTTTGGCAGGATTCAATTACTTCCATGTTGTTTGCTAGAAGTCTCCTTCAGTTCCGGGCCATGCGGGTCTAGCCAAAAGGCTACTCACAGCATGGCGGCTGGTTTTCTTCAGAGTGAGCAAGCAAGGGAGTGAGAGAGAGTGAGTGCACAAGACAGAATGCAGTCTCACTGTAACCTAGGCTTGGGAGTGACATCCTACCACTTTTTCCAAGATAAGTTCATTAGAAGGGAGTTTTAGAAGAGAGTTACTTTAAAGTGATGTTTATGGTAATTACCCTGATTTGGTCATTATACAATGTCTACATGCATTGAAACATCACATTGTACCCTATAAATATGCATGACTATTACATATCAATTTTAAATAAAAAATTAATTAATAAAAAACCAAAAAGCGAGAGTTACTAGTTCTAGCCACACGCAGAGAGGGGATAGTACAAGGGCATGAATACCGGAAAGTGATGTCACCGAAGGCTCTCTTTGAAGGTGTCCACCATAAATGTTACCATAAAAGATAAAACACAAGTCCTAATAACTCCTGAGTTACAGGAGAAGTCATAATGGAAATTACTGATTTAGAAATAAGCAACAAACTAAGCAACAGGAATATTTGTATGTAAACAAAACTTGCAAATGTAGCTGTAAGAGTACGTTTAGAATGAAACATAAATGTTAAATGCTTATATTAGAAATCAAAAAAGCTTAAAAGCAAATGAATGAATACAAGCCAGTAATTTCTTACATCAAGAATAAACTTAAAAAAAAATAGAAGGGGCAAATGAAAACAAAAACGAACAAAAATAAACAAAAATGAACAAAAAACAAAGAAACAGTAGAATCCCTAAAGACATCTGGCTCAGATAGTTTTATAGGTAAGTTTACCAAACCTTCAAGAAAAAAATTTTGTAATCCTCATATTTGCAATAATTCACATACTAAGTAAGAAAGAGCCTTCAACTCATTATAAGAAGTCATTACATTGGCTAGTCACCGTGACCCATGCCTGTAATCCCAGCACTTTAGGAGGCTGAGACAGGGGAATGGATTGAGGCCAGGAGTTTAAGACCAGCCTCAGCAAGAGCAAGACCCCGTCTCTACAAAAAATAGAAATATTATCCAGGTGTGGTGGTATGCACCCGTACTCCCAGCTATATGGGAGGCTGAGGCAGGAGGGTTGCTTGAGCCAATGAGTTTGAGGTTGCCTGGGTAGCAGACGAAATCCTATCTCAAAAAAAAAAAAACCAAAAAGAAGCCAATATAATCTTACTATTGAACATAGATAATAATAGCATAAAGTCACTAATAGGTATAAAAGTAAAGTCCTATATAAACTATCAACAAATCAAGTCCAGCAATGCATTAAAAATAATTTATCATTTATCACAAAAAAGTAGAGCTTGGCTCAGGGATGAAAGAATGGTACGACATCAGAATGTCTATTGATGTGATTAATAAATTACCAGATTAAGCAAAAGCATATTAAAATCTCAATAGATAAAGACAGAAACATTAAGTAATATACAACACTATTTACGATAAAAAACTTTTAGGTCACTATAAATGAGGAGACTTCCTTATTTGGTTAAACGGTTTCTGCTAATACTGTAAAACAAGTAAAATACTAAAGATGCATCTGTTTGAAGTCAGGAACAAGAAATAAGGATCCCTGCTATTATTGCTACTATTCATCAATGTGTTGGAGGTTCTAGATAACACAATAAGACTATTAGAATAAATAGTTATTAAATATTATAAAGGAAGAACTGACATTATTTATAAATAATATTTTTCTATATAGAAAAGCACAAGACAACCTAGAAAAACTATTAAAATTAATAAAAAACTTCACCATATTTGCTAGCTATAAAACCAACATAAAAATAGTATAAAATCCAAAAATGCCCTATATGTCCCACATTACCAATGAGTTACTTAGTACTGAGTTTAACAAAAGAAAAATTCTAAATTAAGAGAGATTATTATGTTTAACTGGAAAGTCTTAATAGGATAAATAATTAGATTTACAAAATAAATTATATGTCAGCTAAAATCCCCAAAGGATTTTTTTCTTGAATTGGACAAATTGATTACATAATATTAGAATATATAAACCAACAATAGAAATCCCAAGAGCAGACCTACATATATATGTGAACTTGATATATGATGGAGGTAGCACCGCAAACTAGTACAGAAATGATGGACTATGGGACCAAAGGATACTCACATGGGAGCAGTAACTAGAAAAACCACACTTTCAGATGTATTACAGTTATTGCAAAGAAAAGTAAAACTCCCAAACATTTAGAAAATATAGAATAATTTGCTGATAATATCTGCATAGAAAACATTTTCTTAAATAAGATAAAAAATTGCAAATAAAAATTAGGATAAATTTGACTTGCCAAAATTATAAAGTTCAGTATAACAAAACCGCTAATAAAAGTGGAAAGAAAAGCAGCATGTTGTCAAAATCTATTTGCAACACAAATCTAAGGGAAACGATTAGTGGTGACATTATATGTAGAATACCTAGTATTAAAGAAGAACAACAACAGTAAGAAATAAGCAGGAGAATATGAGCAGATTGCTCACATAAGAAGAAATCTGAATGGGCAATGATGATATGATAAGATATACAACCTCAGTAGAAAACAGGGGCTTGAAAGTTAGAGATGATTTAGAGAAACTCATGGCCATTTCACATGGATAGGATTAAAAGGATGTCCTCAGAACAGTGCTTGTAATTATGGAAAATTGTCAGTAATCTGCATATCTTTCATAATGGATGGAATAATACACAGCAATCAAAAACAAATAGACCATCCATACATGTGTCAACATTAACATCGTGAAAAGGTAAAACAATACATTAACATTCTAAGAAAACAAACGAAACATAGTATTGACTAGAAAGGCCAAGCTGTTGAATGAAAAATGCAATGTGGTAAATTTATTTATATTAACATACATAACCAAGATTGTAGATCCAGATGTATTAAAATCAGAAAAATAATACATGGGTATGATAGATACCACATTACCGTTGGGGAGGAAAAGAGGACTGGGAACAGGGTAGGGCCTCTGCTGTGCTTTGATGTTGATGTAGGAGAGACTTGTGAGGAGCTTGTCTGATTATTGGTGTCATGGCTCAGACCAGGCACAGCTCGTCCTGGTTTTCTGGGGTCATGCATCTCAGACGGAGAGGGAATGGGCTGTCCTAAGACATCAGCTCAGATGGGTGCTCTCAAATGGTGGTGGCTACTGTTCTCCTCATCCTAGGAGCTTCGTTCTAGATGGCTGGGTGGGAATCCATCCTAGCAACAGTTCTTACTTACACACATCATGAATCTAAGGGGAAACCACTCTCTTGAATTCTCTGAGCATCAGTTGTGAGTCCCTCATCTCTCTGGATCCCTCATGACCAGACTTCTCCCCACACCAAGCTTCCATTGCCAACCTGTTTATTGACTTCTCCAAGGTTTTTTCCATGCACTCCTCCCCCCCCACCAAAAAAATACTATTTTTTCAGGGATTTTCTACACAATTCCTATTAGCTGTAAGAGAGATTCCAAAAAAGCTTTTTTGTGGGAGATTATCTATAATTTAGAACATGTTTATATGTATATAAATACTTAAGTTACACTGAGGTCTGGTGGAGGGGGAAGATTGAATGGATGGGTGAGTGGGTTGCAGGGTATTGCTGGCATACTCTGACCTTGAGTGTCATTAAGGTTCTGGTTGAAGAATGAAATTCCAGTGTTAGCTGCTATGAAGGTTATCTCCCCACAACATACTTTTCTGTATCAGTAACATACATGATGAATAGATATGGCCAACCCATGTGACTCAGTTTCTCTATTAACCTCTTGATATAACACTTTCATTGCAAGGAGAATGTTCAAGATCTGCCACTGTGAAGGGAAGCAGGGGAAGGTGTAGGTCAGTGGTGGGCAAAATTCTGTGAAGGGCCAGGTGATAAATATTTTAGGTTTTGGAGCCATACTGTACTACTTGCAACTACTCATCTGTGCCACTGTTGCAAAAAAGAAGCCAAGGACAATAAGTAAAGAAATGGGCAAGGCTGTATTCCAATAAAAACTTATTTACAAAAATAGATTTGGGCAGTGCGTTATAGGAAGATAGTCTGGTGGGAGGACTCCTCCCAAGTCTTACTCTCTGGAGTCCTGGGTTGGGCGTCCTAAGTATAGGAGATGGAAGGAAAAGAAGTCACGTAAGGAACTTCTTTTAATCAGGGTTCTCCCAAGAGACAGAACTAATGGGAGATATATATACACGCACATACACACACATATATATGCACACATATATATGTGTATATACACACACACATATATATACCCACACATATATATCTATATATAACTAGTTACATAAACCAATACAAACTATATATATATATATATAGAGAGAGAGAGAGAGAGAGAGAGAGAGAGCGAGAGAGAGAGAGAGAGAGAGAAAGAGAGAAAGGTATTAAAAGGATTTATTAGGGGAATTAGTGTATTTGATGATGCAGGCTCAGAAGTCCCATGATAGACTGCATGCTAGAGAACTAGGAAAGCTAGCATGGCTCAGTCCGAGTCCTAAGGCCTTAGGACCAAGGAAGCCAAACCTACGGTGTAATTCTCGGTCCAAGGCCAAAAGCCCGATAGCCCAGAATCCTGCTGGAGTCCAAGGGCAGAAGTAGGGCATCTGAGTTCTGGAAGAGAAAGTGAATTAGCTCTTAGACTTTTTGTTCCACTTGAGACCCCAGTTTATTGGATGATGCCCACCCATCTCTTCCAGAAACACCCTCACAGACACACCTGGGCAGCCCAATCATTCTAACTGAAATCAATACCACCTGGGTTTCCTTTTTGACAGACGAGGGAAGGGCTGGATGCCTACCGAAGCATTGAGAATAAATACTGCTTTACCAGCCATCTGAGCATCCCTTAATCCAGTCAAGTTGACATCCCAAATCAACCATCATAGAACTTAAGAAGAGCTAATTTTTCTGAGTTAGGAAATATAAAGAGCAAATGCAGGAAATTAGCTTTTAGTTTTAAAAAAGGATGCAGAAAAAAAAAAAAAAAGAAAAAAAAGAACCTATTCCCAGCTGGCTGAGGCCCAGGAAGAAAATCATCTGACAGTATTATTTGGGAGCTGCAGGGCAAATGGTTTCTAGAAAGACTCATTGAACATTTGCAGGAAGAGAAGCATGTAGAAGTCAAACCAAATTTGTAAAAGGACTGGAGTGAAAGAGAACTTTACTTTTTGGTTGTGCAGCATGGTTCCTTCTGAAATGAAGCTCTGAGTAACCACCTTTCCTGCTCAGACCTGTTCCATTTTCACAATGTGACCTCTTCAGAGAGCAAAATCAATAATGTGTCTGTTTCAAAAACTCTGGCTGTGGTGTTTTTCTAGGGCTTATCATGACTTTTATAAAAACAGCAACAAATGTCCAGATAAATGAGCCGTTCTAAATAAAATGCATTTTCTTAAACCAGCTGAGGCCAATCCCCAAATTGGTCATTTACCTCTGTAGATCAGATAAGCCATGACTAACATCAACTCTAAGATTTGGTTTTCCAGGAACAACATCAATAGACTGGCTAATTAGCTATGACGCTAAATTAAAATAAGAATTTC
Source organism: Indri indri (assembly GCA_004363605.1). Taxonomy (NCBI): domain Eukaryota; kingdom Metazoa; phylum Chordata; class Mammalia; order Primates; family Indriidae; genus Indri; species Indri indri. The sequence continues at coordinate 7,033 of RJWJ010044989.1, forward strand.
AATCTGTCGAGTTTCTTCTCTTATGTGAATAAATTCAGTCAATATGGCATTTTCGTCTCTGGGTAATTTCAGCCTTGTGGCTCATCTTATGGGCACTAAAGACCTTGAGGTAGCTTTGCTATGGCTGTGTGGAGCATGCAGACCCAGAATAAAGACAAGAGAAGCAAGAAGAGGCAAGGTGGCTGTGGAGGGAGAGAGAAGAGAGACAGGACTAATGACCTTATTTGCAGCCCTGCATTCAAATATTCCTGAAACCAATTTAGGTCTTGGAATTCTAGTTATATAAACTAATAGAAACTATTGAGGTATAGCTGACGTTATAATATAAAAACAGCCACATAGTAAGTACACAGTTTGATATATTTTTGGCAAATGTATACACTCTTGTAACCCACCACCTCTTTCAAGACATGAAACATTTCTATCACCTCGTAAAGTTCCTCTGTGCTCCTTTTATAACAAGTCCCCTGCTCTGCCCCCAAAGCAACCATTGTTCTTATTTCTATCTCCATTGATTAGTTTTGGCTATTGTTGAGCTTCGTATAATAGAATCATTGAATGGTTTTGTGCCTATATTCTTTTGTATCTATTGTTTCACCCAATATGTTTTTAAGATTCATATATGTTGTTGCATGTAGAAGTAGTTAGTTCTTTTTTATTGCTGAGTTTTACTTTATGGTATGAATACGCTACAATTTGTTTATCCATTTACCTGTTGATTGATACTGAATTATTTTTGGGTTTCGGTGATTATGAACAAAGTTGATGTGAACATTCTAACATTCTTATATAAGTTCTTTTGTGGGCATGTTATTTTCAATTGTGAGTAATATAAATTCCTAGTAGTATAATTCCTGTTTCATGGGATGAGTGCATAGTTATAGTTATTAGAAATTGCCAGTTTTCAAATAGGTTATATCATCTTCCAATCCTCCAATAACACATTCTTGTCAATATTTGGTATTGTTAGTCTTTTTATTTTCAGGCATTCTGTCTATAAAAGTCCTTTGCCCATTTTAAAACCTTGGTTTGTTTGTATTTTTTGTAATGGTTTGTAGAATTCTTTTATGTGCTGGATATGAGCCCTTTGTCGGACACTTAGCATTTTAGTCCCTGTTAATTTCAGCATTGTGGATCATTTCATGAGTTGCAAATATTTTCTTCTAGCATGTGACCTGTCCATTCACTTTCTTAAAGACATCTTTTGATGTTTGGAAGTTTTTAACTTTGATGAAGGCCAATGGTAGTGGATATTATTGGGGCCTAACTCAGGCCCCCTTCTGTGATGATTCTCCCATGCCTCTGGTGGTGTGAATGTTGGCTGTTAAAGGCTTACGGCAATAGCCTTCTCAGGAGAATTGTCCTCAGCCACCAGGAGACTTCTCATCTAGAAGTAACTGGGAGGCCATGCTCTCTTCTGGAGCAGCTTAGACAAATGACCAGCTGTATGGGGGTAGAAAAGTCCTGACCTCTGACCTCCATGTGGCATAACTCTGAAGTGTCATTGGTGTCCTACAGCTCCCTGCGGGGTCAGGCAGAGGTTGGACTCCAGCTGACCCCACTGCTTTGCAGAGCTTCTTCCTCTGACCACCTGCCCCCCTCACTTTCTTACAGATGCCTCTTGCAGTCACTCAATATACGTCTCACACAAGTATCACCATCTCAGGCTCTGCCTCTAGAGAACTCAATCTAAAATTACCAATCTGTCAATTTTTCTTTTATGCTTAGTTCCTTTTTCTGTAGTCTGAGAAATCTCTGTCTACCCCACCCATGTCATGAAGATATTCCATTATGTTTGCCTTTAGGGGATTTATAATTTTAGCATTTACATTTAGGCCTATGATCTATTTCAAATAAGTTTTTGTGCATGATAATAAGATAAGGGTCAAGTTTTATTTTATTTTTTCATAGTAACATTCGGGTGTTCCAGCACCTTTTTTTCCCCTAAATGAATTAATTATATTAGCACCATTATAAAAAATCAATTGACCATATATTTGTGTAACATTTATTTTTATTTTTTTTTAACTAGCTTGGCATGGTTTTTTATTTCTTAGAGCTGAACAGTCCTGGCTAATTTAGAGTCTCCCTTTTATTTGGCTTTCCATCTAGTGTTACCAGATTTAGCAAATAAAATATAGGACACTGAACTAGTATGTTTTCTGCCACTATTATGGAATACCAAAGACTGGGTAATTTATAAAGAATACAAGTTTACTGCTATGGCACTGCATCTGGTGAGGGCCTTCTTGCCACATCATCCCGTGGTGGAAAGCGGAAGAGCGAATCGGCATGTGAGACAGAGAGGAAAAAGGGATTAGATTCCCACAATAACTAACCCACTCGGGCAATAATCACACTCATCCACTCACGAGGGCAAAGCCCTCATAACCTAATCAGCTCTTAAAGTTCCCACCTGTTAATGCAGTCACGATGGCAATTAAATTCCAACGTGAGTTTTGGAGAAGGCATTGAAACCACAGCCCACACCAAGTTAAATTTGAATTTTAGATACACAATACATATTTGTTAGTATAAATATGTCCCATGAAATATTTGGGACATACATTAATAAATTATTAATGTATTTCTGAATTTGGAATGCAAATGGGCATCCTGTATTTTATCTGACAGCTCTACTTCCACCTGACATTGAATTCTGATGTTCTGCATCTCATCACTGCCTCCTGCTTGGCCTTCCTCTGTCTTACGTCCCCACCTACCTGCAAGATGAGGCTTTCCAAACCTCTGCACTCTGATGGTCTCCGTCCTCCTGTCGGGGAGGCTGGATGGACAATTCACACTCTTATCACCATCTTCCACTCTCTAGGCTGTCAGCTACTGAAGCAACTTGATTATGTTTTAAATAATGTTTCACCTCCGAGGTGCGAATTCAGTGTTATTGACTGCCAGAACAGACAGAGATGTGTTGTGACTTCCTGACTCTCGAGCGAAGTGGGAGTAGGTGAGGTCATGTCTCATATCCTCACACCTGAAACTCCGTGACTAGGTCTAAAGCTGCCACCTTTGACTACTGGATAGTGCCCAACTATCGGACTTCGGGGAAATTTAATCTGTGATCTCGACACCATGAGGACTAATTTGTGAGTTTCTGGGAACATGCCTTCCCTTTCCTGCACACAGGCATTAAAATCACCCAGCCACGGAGTGGGAGGACTGGAATTCTCTTCACAAGCTCTGTGAGAGATGCACCATGAGGAGAGCAGGCAAGAGGGCAGGAATCACAAGACCACAGCCCATCCCACAGAAACGTTCTTTTCCTCCCTGGAAGACAGGAGTTCAAGATGCAGATGTTCTTTTTCACAGAACATTGCCTGAGACTCCAACATGGGATGAACCGAATGTGGAACCATAGACGGTAATAAGCCTAAGGCTTATTGAGAATTCTCAGTGACAGAGGCAAATTCCTGCAAAGCCAATGATGCTTAAATTTAGGGTGCCTGGGTCCCTGTGAGTGTTGGGAGGTTCTGGGAGTTGAGGCCTGTTCTGGTGAGGAGGAAGTGAACTTGCACAGGAAGCCATTATTCTGGAAGCATTTGTAGCAAAATGCCTAAAGCTACTGCAGAAAAATGGCACTGGATTTCCAAGTCTAAAATAATTTGTTGTAATTTCTTCTCTTATTCTAAATAAATATTTTCATTCATAACTAGTTTTGTATCAGTAACTTTGTATTAGTAATTTGTTTTTCTTTCTTTTAGAAGGTCCCTCAAAATGTGTGAGTTTCCATACATTTTCCACACATTCCTCCACAAAGCCTGAACTTTACTCTTCTCATTGCTGTGAGGGCAAGGACAGGAATGTGTACGGATTTGGGATTCATGACCTTGAATTTGGTGGAAACTTTGCTCACCTGGCTTATCAATCTGTCTCACCACCTTCTGGCTAGTCCCTAGTAATCCACATGGAACAACAGCTCCAAGACCAGGGTTTATTTATAATGTTTCTATAAAAAGAGAGCACTCCAAAAACACCTCTTCCTGCTCTGCTAGGCCAATGCATACGCTTGCCCGTCCCAACACATTTTTAACCATGGCCCCTGAACCAGTGATTCAACTCACATATGTATGAACCAAAATTACTGTGTTTCTATAAAAGGAATCCAGAATTAAGGCTGCATGGACTAGAATTTTGTATAAAAACATACACAAAATAAAGATTTTGGTCTACTCCCCTTAATGCACTATTGCACAGGCTAATATACTCTGAGTGTTTATTAACTAAAGAACAGAACACCAATGATTGATATGCAAAAAATATGTAAAGTTATGCCCTACTTTATGAATATTTAATATAGCTTCTAAAACAAACTGTTATGTAAAACCTAAACTAAAAAAAAAAAAAAACTCTTGAAGTAAATTATTCTTATTCCAGAATGATATTTGGCAGAGTCTTTAAATTGAGTTCCCTTAGTTCTTTTAAAAAAATGATTTTGATTAACCATGAATGTATTTCTGATGAATTTTGAGAAACAGACTTTATAAATAAATTGTGCTATATTTACATTTAGCCTCTTCTAAAAATAGTTGGTTTATTATCACCCAAATTAAGAAATTATATGTTTTATCTTGTTCTGGCTAGAACTGTTAAGCAATTACAGAAGTTTAGAAACTTAGTTTTTAAAATTTTGCTTAAAGTTTTTACTGTGATCCCATTTGTATCGCACACACCCCCACAAATCATTCAATTAATCTTAATTATTTTAAGCGAGGCTTATTACTTAGGAAACAGTAAAAATATTCTGGACCATCATTAAAATTTTTTTCCATGATTAATTTCTTTATATGTATTAATACAACCTCTTCCTTATTCTGCTTCATAAAACATACTTATATACATTGCATCATTTAATCTTTGTAACAATCTTATGATACAAACAGCAGTAAGT
>RJWJ010044990.1:0-11934 GCA_004363605.1 Indri indri
TACTCACCTCCCCAGTCAACGAAACTACAGAAATGCTGTTAAAATGTGGGTTGACATAATTTCTTACTCTTTTCTACAAAATAGCATCGGCAGCATTTAAAATCTTGGTGGTTAATCTTGCTTAGCTGATGTTCCTGGACTTGCTATTGATTAATTCTTAATACTGCTTTTTCTCTTGTGTAAATCTTTTCTCAATCACCAAGAATAACTTATTTTATTGTTTTGGAATGGATTTAATTTTGTTTTTCAAATTTATCATATTTTCAGTCTCACTTATTAAAATGAAAATTGGTTTTCTCTTTTTTAAATAGTGAAACATGTTATTGTTTATCTTTTAATGTCAGTAAGGGCAGAGGCCGGGTGTGGTGGCTCATGCCTGTGATCCCAGCACTCTGGGAGGCCGAGGTGGGTGGATTGTTTGAGCTCAGGAGTTTGAAACCAGCCTGAGCAAGAGTGAGACCCCGTCTCTACTAAAAAAATAGAAAGAAATTATCTGGACAACTAAAAACATATAGAAAAAATTAGCCGAGCATGGTGGCGCATGCCTGTAGTCCCAGCTACTCGGGAGGCTGAGGCAGTAGGATCGCTTGAGCCCAGGAGTTTGAGGTTGCTGTGAGCTAGGCTAACACCAGGGCACTCACTCTAGCCAGAGCAACAGAGTGACACTCTGTGTCAAAATAAATAAATACATACATACATACATACATACATACAAACAATTAAGGAAAGAGAGCTAATAGGTCTTTATGCCTCTCAGCTATGAATTCAAGACTGATGTAAATTTCTGATCGTAGTTTTCATTCATTTAACAAGTAGATGTTTAGCACTGGCTTTTCCTCATGTACTGTTTTAGGAATTAGGGACACAGTAAAGTCCCTATCCTGTATGTGTATGCTATGTAATTATGTATATGATTTATTTTTCAGCCAGGAAATTATTTTTAAAACCTCTGCTATTCAGTGTACTGTCCTAGCATTTTTGATACAAATAGCAATAAGATACGGTTCATATCCAGATGGGAAAAAATTTTAAAAGATTTACTTGGTAAGTTAAATGTGAACTAAGCACGAAGATACTATGGTGCAGCATTTGTGATATAATGGAATATTTCCAAAATGTGATAGGGGAGCCTAGAGAGTATTATTTTGTGTGTGTTCCTGTGTGTGCATGTGTGTGTGTGTCAGAGTGTGTGTGTGGGGGGCAGTGTATAGTGAATTTGGTGGGGTGGGGTAGAGGAAATTTGAGTTGAAGCCATTGGAGATTGGTAAAATTTCTTCCAGTAAGATTTCTAAGCCAAGGTAGGAGTATGGTCTGCAATACCTGGAAGAATCAGTGTGTTTGATAAGGTGAGTACCCACCCTTTTTCTCCATGGCTCCCTTTTTGGAAACCTAGTATTATTAAATTACAGTAGCAAAAGTAAAACCTCACCTTCCTTCCAGAATGTTACATTATCTTCTCTTTAACTGCAACATCTCTGCTCTGAACTTACTCAGTTCTCTATCATCCTCCACCTGCAAGCAAATATATAGTCATACTTACCTGTCCTCTGACCAAGGATGGCATCTCCACTGTCCTCTATATTCCTTGTGATCTTACTCTCTTTACCTCCTCTGGGGCCTTGCTGTGTTAGTCACGACAAATCTTTTCAGTATTCCAACCTCTTTTCTCCTTGGCTTATTCCCTGTACCTTTTGTATATTCATTTTATTTCCATCTATAAAAATGAATTATACTCCTAACTTAAATCCCTCTCTGATGAGTGACTCTTTTTTGTCTCGCACAGCTAAGCTTCCTGAAAGAATAGTCCAAATGTACTTCTTCCATTTCATTACCTCCCATTAACAATTAAATTCATTTAAAAAAGACATATTGAGTGCATATGCTGCTCTAGTCCCTGTTCGAGATGCCAAGGGCACAGATATAAGACACAGTCAAATTCCAAGAGAGAGACAGAAAGTGGATCAATAGCTTAAAAATGTCTGTCATGCTATAAAGGTTCAGAGAAAGGACATTTAAAACAGAAGAGATGATTTAAATTTGACAGCTAGTGAAGGTAACATTTGAATTGAGTTTAGAAGAATGAGAGGTAGACAGTAAACAAGGTTGTTTAGCCCAAATGAAAACGTGCAAGAAATTAAGTATAGTATTTTCAGTACTAAAATAACTGTGTGATTTGAGAAACAAAATAAATAACCATAGTATTGTATTATCACCCAAATAATAAAATAAATATCCATAATTCATTCTGATATAAATGAGCCAATGAATAAATAAATGAGAGAATTCTTCAAATGAGAGAATTCCAAATAATAAATATAGAAGGAATGAAGGAAATAGAAAATCACCATCAGAACACCATAGTAACAATTGGCTCAGGCAAAGTCCACTGATGAATGCTAAAATTAGCGGATGGAACTTTTAAAGAGAACAATATATTTGCATAGCCTCAAAAGATTTCCTCTGAATTGCTTATAACTTACTGTGGTAATGTAATACATGTCCACAGATTTTTTTTATAATCTTTTCTCCAAGAAGTAAAGCTTAATTCTCTCCCCTCAAGTGATGCCTGAATTTAGTTATTTCTATGGATAAAGTATGGAAAAGGACTGTCTTATTCTACTCTAGCTGCCATAACGAAATGCCATAGATTGGGTTGCTTAACCAACAGAAATTTATTTCTCACAGTTCTGGAGGCTTGAAGTCTGAGATCAGAGTATCAGCTTGGTCTGGTTCTGATGAGAGGCCTCTCTCTGGCTTGCAGAGGACCACCCTCTTACCGTATCCTCACATGGTGGAAAAAGAAGATTTAGTGTCTCCTCCTCTTCTTATAAAGACACTAATCCCATCATGGGATCTCTACCGTCATGATCTCATCTAAAAATCTAATTACCTTCTAAAGGTGTCACCTTGTAATGTCATCACATTGTGAATTCAGGCTTCAATATATGAATTTTAGGTGGACAAAATCACTCGCTCTATGACATGACATTCTGCCCCTGACCTCCCAAAATTCATATTGTTGTCACACACAAAGTGGATTTATTTTGTTCCAACAGACTCAAAATTCTTAACTTATTCTAGTGTGATGCCTCCATATTTCTTCTTTTTGCTTAAGATTACTCTGGGTACTCGGGCTCTTTCTGGTTCCAAACAAAGTGTGGAATTACATTTTCTAGATCTGTGAAATATGACATTGGTATTTTGATGGAGATTGCATTGAATCTGTAAATCACTTTGAGTAGAGTGGAGAAAAATTTGAAAGCTATACATCCTGTAAAGGGCTAATATCCAAAAACTACAAAGAACTCATGCAAATCAGCAAGTAAAACCTCCAAAATACCATTAAAAAGTGGGAAAAAGACATGAACAGAAGCTTTTCAAAGGAAGGCAAACGGCCCATAAAAATATGAAAAAATACTCAACATCTCTAATCATCAGAGAAATGCAAATTAAAACCACGATGAAATATCACCTTACCCATGCTAGAATGGCTTTTATTAAAAAGTCCAAAACAACAGATGATGGCATGGATGCAAAGAAAAAGGAATACTTACACACTGTTGGTGGGACTGCAAATGAGTACTACCTCTACGGAAAACGGCAAGGAGATTCCTCAGAGAACTACAAGTAGACCTACAATTCAATCCAGCAATCCCACTACTGGGTATTTACCCAAAGGAGAAGAAGTAATTTTGTCAAAAAGACACCTGCACTCAAATGTTTATTGCAGCACAATTCACAATTGCAATGATGTGGAATCAACACAAGTGCCCCATAATTCATGAGTGAATTCACAAAATGTGGTATATGTATACCATGGAGTACTACTCAGTCATAGAACAAAATAAATTAGTGCCTTTTGCAACAATTTGGATGGAACTAGAGACCATTATCCCAAGTGAAGTATCCCCAAAATGAGAAAACAAACACCACACGTACTAGCTATTAAACTGGAACTAACTGATGAGTGCCCTTGTGCACAGAGGAATGTAAAACTTAGTGGAAATCAAGCAGATGCAATGAACAAAATTTGGGTGATGGGCACACTTATAGCTGTGACTCAAGCACTACAAAAGCTATCCATGTAACCAAAAATATCTGTACTCCCTTAATACTTTGAAAACAAAAACAAAACAAACAAAATCGAAAAAGTGAAAGCTAATATAAAGAATGGGCTTTTGTTAATAATAATGTGTTAATACTGATTCATCAATTTAAATAGATGTATCATACTAAAGTAATCTGTTAATAATTGGAGAAATGAAGTGTGAGAGGTGAGGGGGTATATGAGAACTCTGTGCACTTTCTACTCAATTTTTCAGTTTATTTAAAATTTTTCTATAAAATAAAGACAATTTTAAAAAGTCAGTAGTCTTTTAACACAAAATGGAGTAAGAAAAATGGTGATGATTTCCCTTTGCTTTTTCACGGAATAATTGAGAGTGGAAGCTTAAATAAGGAAGAGAGCACGTTCTTGGTAGCATTGGGAATGAAATGTAGGTTCATGTAATGTACCGTGGAGAGGAGTTTAAGGGAAAGGACAAATGGCTGATAGAGATATAATTTTATTAGAAAATAAAGTGCCATGAATAATGGAATAACATTGTCTTTGATAATGTTATTTTCCTGTGTGTACAACTCTTGTTAAAGTTCTAAACAATACCAAGTATAATCTTCCCTTGATTTAATTTTTTTAAATTCAACGAGAATTAAAGAGTGGGACAGTTCCACACAATTAAGAATTGTCTTTCATCACATACTATTAATACTAGGGATGTTCTATTAGATATTTATGTAATTGAAATTATTTTTTTACATTGTTCTCGTCCAATAATCTACTCCGTCATCTATATTAACTCAATTTTACTGTTTAACCCAATGATAAAGCTTCCATTCTCTACGGAAAGCGTCCTCCTAATGAGCCAGTCAGGATCACCTAGAATTAGAAGAATCCACTTTTCCTCAGTTAAAGGCAGTGCTAAGACCCACTATGTGCTATATTCCTTTTCAATCAGAAACACACATTCTTGATATTGAGCTGGTAGCTTGCAACTGGCATAGCAGATATTTACACCATGGAAATTGGCAAATTCTGCAAATAAAGCATTATTATTAATAATAATTTATTTATTTTGAGAGCCTATTTTAAAGCATGTATTAGAATAACAATGCTTAAGGCTAACACTAAAATCCAGTCAAATTACCCTTGGGCAATTTCCCTTATTTCCTTTAGATATTGCAACTCCTTTAACAAGGAAAAAGGAGCCCTAAGCAAAGAAGTGAAAATAAGAGGAAAATGTAAATTATTATACACTCTTCTAATAAATTATCATCCTTCTAGTAGCATAGCTGCATTAGATCCTTGAGTTTAATGCATCCACATCTACCTACCTCCTTCTTCCACATCTACTTATCATCTCCTTCTTCCAGTGGGTAAAGTGGATGGGCAAATAGAGAAGAATTGTGAGCTCTAGTGAGAAGCCACGTCCATCTGTGTTGATACCTGAAGTGACTGTCCAGGGATTTATCAACACAATGTTACTGTGTTTTAAAGATATTTCATCTGTGTTTTATGCAGGTATAACTAAAGTTAAGAATGTACAGGGGAACCGCAGAATAAAAAAGATTTAACAATCTATACATAGAAATCTCTTTACTTATCAAACCTACCATCATTTTTTGACTGAAAATGCCCTTGGTCCAATCCTTATTTTTTCCTAAGAGCCATATATCTTTTGGAACACTAGTTCTCTATCACAACACAGCAATTGTTGTAAATAATTTATGCATTTTAATAATACCACATTACTTAAACAGAGAAGATTTCTTTTCCTTCCGAATTAGTAATAAAACTATATCTTAAATGAACTGAAGTGTTATTAGAGCTTTATTTTGAGAGTTTCTCTTGCTATATCTGAATATATGATTTGTGAACAGTGATTTCTCTAAGCAGCTCTAGTGGCTGTATGTCTTAGGAATGCAGTGAGCTTTCTGGTAAATCAGTTTGTGTTAGCTGTGCAGCAAGGATTTGCAGCAGCATAATTCAGACTGACTTTTCCAAATAATGCTTCCTCTGACAACACTTTCAAAGTGGAGAGATAGCTTGGAAAAGTACAGAATTGTCTTGAGATATCACATTCCCCAGCAGAATTCAAAATACTGTTGCAAAACTGACAAAATAGAACTTAAATTGTAACGTGATATACTAAAGCAGCTGATAGATTGCACTCTGCACCAAAAATTGTTAAGTCAATGCCCAACAGAGAAATCACAGAACTATAGAAACAGTAAGAGAAAAGTCCCAAGTTTTGAGGGGAGGGGCTGGGAAGCCAAATGAATATGAGGTAAGTAGTATTTTTCAACTTGGTTAGAAACACAATGACACTATTTGGACAATTACGAAGGTGACATAGAATGTTGGAAAAAATATATAGGTTACCGGCTGAAACATTGGAAATGCTATTTAAATTCTTTTGTGCGTGTGTGTTTAATACGTTGTATAGTGTCCATTTAAGTTTAAGGAAAAAATGGTTTTGGCACATAGGTGTTTAAATGTTGTGCGTACTGTTAGTTGAAGCCTATAGGTAATGTACAGGTGATTTAAAAATCTCATGCTTCCTTTTGTAATTAGTATTTCCTTCATAGTCAAGTATTTTCATTACATAAGGTGTTAAGATATTACAGAGTGCTTTAAAATACATTTGAATTTTTTTTTCAGATGTGTGATTGAAGTGTGATTGCATTTTTGGATCTCTTGGTAAAAAATAAATGTTCCAATGAGATGACACATCATATATAAATGATTTTGCCCTTCAACTTTATATTTACTGCAATCTGACACTCCACTTTACACGGGTTTAATTTGAATTTCACTCAATACTGCTATTTGTTTAGATATTATTGACAAATATTTTATTGCTGTACAACTGAAAATGCTTTCATTGCTGATGTAGACATGCCTTGGATGGATGTGCCTATAGTTGCTAAAAATAATGCTACACATAGTAGATCTTTAATATTGTTGATTGAGTCATTGATTGGATTATTAAATCAGGACATGGAAAAGAATTAAAGTGAAATGTGAGTCCTGAGAAGTTTAACTTGGCTTACAAAGGAGCCTGGTGACCTTTGCAGCTTCCATCCTCATCTGTATTTCTTGAAGTTTTGAAAGTAGATATTGACCACTGTCCTCAAGTTCCATCTTACGTTGAAGATGATCAGAAAGATGAGAGCTCTGGTTCTATAAAATGTGGCTGACAATTACTTTCTTCTTCCATCTAAAGTAAAGATTTTATCCTACTTTCTTCTATAGCCCGCAAACTGGTTCATCTTAAAAAGCATGCTATCAATACATAGCTGAATAAGTTTTATATTATTTTTTATTTAAGGCACATGATTCATATTTTGAGCAATGGATGATAGTGATTAGGCTTTATTGCCTATCGAGAATGATTTTAGCATTGGGGAAAAATATTTCAATTTCAGGAAGAAAAAATCATTTTGCTGCTTTAAAGAGAAGAATTAAGTATTCTTATTTCTGTATTTTTACTTTTTGGAATAGACAACTTACTATATTTTCCAACAGCACACATATATTTGTCTTGCATTACAAAAGAAAAACTAATTATAAGAGAACAGAAATCAGCGGAATATAGTCAACAAGATATATAGAGGCCTTTATAGAAACAAACAAACAGTCAAAGGAAGAGAAATGCATGAGCTGTCAAGGTAAAATAATTCCTGGGATATGATCTGTTATGGTTATTAAAACAGTATGCTTTTTTTTTTCAATTGGATACATGTCTTAGTCCATTTGGGCTGCTATAAAATATTCCATAAATTGGGTAGCTCATAAATAACATACATTTATTTCTCACAGTTCTGAAGGCTGCCAAGTCCAAGCTCAAAGCACCAACCAGATTCAGTGTCTGGTTTATAGATGGTGCCTTCTAGCTGTGTCCTCACATGTGGAAAGGGCAAGGGGGCTTGGTTGGGCTTCTTTTATAAGATCACTTAGTCCATTCATTAGACATCCACCCTCATGCCCTAATCATCTCCAAAAGGCTCCACGTCCTAGTGCCATCACATTGGTGATTAAGTTTCAACAGATACATTTTGGGAGGACACACACATTCAGGCAATAGAAAGACATAATGGGATTAGTAATTTATGGTGACCATCCGCTGAACTGGGTGAAACTCAGTTCAGAGCTGTCTTGAAACTGGAAATTATCTTCTCCTGACTTAGATTTGATGTAAGTAATGATGGAAATCTAGTTATATAACATAAAAATTATATTGAATTAAGCAGTCTATTCCTGAGCCTCAGAAAACTTCCTGTTGCTTTTTGTTTGGCAAGTTCAACTACACATATCTGTGGGTTTGTTATCATTGAAGTTGATTTATTTTCTTTAAAAAAATTGTTGTTTTCCAATGAGGCATGGTGGCTTATGCCTGCAATTCTAGCACTTTTCGAGGCCAAAGAGGGAGGATTGCTTGAGGCCAGGAGTTGAAGACCAGCCTGGGCAACATAGCAAGATCCTATCTCTATAAAAAAGTAAAAATAAAATAATTAGCCTGGTATGGTGGCATGTGCCTGCAGTCTTAGCTTCTAGGGCAACTGACGTGGGAAGATCCCTTGAGCCTAGGAATTCGAGGTTACGATAAACTATGTTTGTGCCACTGCAGTCAGCCTGGGTGACAGAACAAGACCCTCTTCCCAAAAAAACTTTTCTTCCCTATTTTTAATCTTAAAGTCCATCAGTTTCTCCAAAGTTTACTCATATAGATAGAGACTCTGCAATATTATAAACACTTGCTGAAATCTGTGGAATAAAACTTAGGAAAGAAAACATTATAAAACATTTGTAATTGTTATATTTTTGGTTAAATAAAACAAATACAAGTATCATCCTAACATAATTTGATTTTCTAAGGTATCACATTAAGAAAGTGGAGAGACAGCTATTTGACTTTCTTCTTTTTTTTTTTACAAATGCCAACTTTTCAATAAACTATATAAGATTTCATAGATTTACTTGAAAAAATTTTGCTGCATAGATACGTAATTCAATACATATTGAATTTAACCTGGGGCACATCAGTTATTAAAAGATGTTGAACAGCATGGGTTAATTCTAGCTGGTCTAGTGTTAAAATATACCCCGAAAGACAGATGAAATGGACTCTGTGGCTAAAATGAGACATACCAAAAAAAAACAAACAAAAAACAAACAAACAAACAAAAAAACCAAACCAATAACAACAAAAAAACCCAGAATCTCATGGCTAGTGGTATGAATTAGTCATACATTCAAATGTTATTAATTGACATAAGTTTTCTTTCCTGTGATTAAACAGACACCAGCTCCTGAAAAGCATTATCAAAACAACCACAGCTGGAAACTTTCCCAGGTGACCCTGAGAGGATGCCTGACACCAAGTGACAACCCCCTTTCCCTGCCTGGAGGTCTTGCTACAACTTGGATTCCATAGAGGATCAATCTTATAAACATTCTTTTCAGCCAGCTTATAAAGACTGCACACAGATTGTCTTTGTGTCCTGCAGTCTACCTTTTGATATAAAGGGCCAAATTCCACCTCATTTTAATGGTAAAACTCTGCCTCAAAGTAAGTATGAATTGCCTGTTACATATATGTTTATCCATTGTGCACATACCTAACTTCCCTCACGTACATTCCTAGATTTTCCCCAACCATAATCAATATAGGGGTAAGGCTGAATCTGGAAGACATATCTTCCAGCTCCACCTTTCCTTCTGTTGGAGTGTGCACTTTTGGTTTTCCCCAGAACTTGTGTTCCCATTTCCGTGGATTGCTTTTTCCCCCTGAAAGGAAAGCCTTCTTTCCTTTTCCTTTCTTCATGGATTTCATGGTCTTTTGTTAACACTGGGGTGACCACATGCTTGTATCCAGATCTGCCTGAAGCATGATGGTGACCCTTGGCCAGAGCTATAGAGTATGTGAACTAGACATAAATGACACTTTATAATCATGAATCTGTTTGTTGTTTTGGAGGCAGGATGCATTAGCATGTCAGCACTGTTTGATAGTATCTACTGCATTTGTACTTGGTTTTGGTAGAGCTGGGAGTGATTCTACTGTTAAAGCTGGTCCGGTAGCTGTGTGGACAGTTTAGTACAAGAGACACCCACTACAGAATGACCTAGAGTCTGCAGATTGTAAGGTCCTTCAAGACCTGGAGGCAAAGTGCATCTTGTAAGCCCCAGTGGCATAAAGAGAAAGAAGTCTACACCTGATACTTCTAGATCATTTCCAATGCACATTCTTTTCTTGTTATTTTGTTTCCTTTGCCTATTAGAAAGCTGTTTTGTAAGCCAATACTGTTTGAGTCTTTTGAGTCCTTCCAGCAATCCAATACTTAAGATAATTGCTGCATAATAAATGGAGATGTAAACAAAAATTCCCAATAAACAGCAAAAACAAACCAAAGAAAAGTAGCAGTGGAGTAGAAAACTGGACTTATGGTATGATTAAAGAAACTGTAAAGATGTATGAAAGGTTAACAGTGGATTTTCTAGAACAGTTTAACTGAAATAAATTGGAATATTAAGGAAGGGGGTACTAAGAACCAACTGACCATTTAGAATTCCTTCCAGTTACGTCCTCTGCAGATCTTTTATTGGAGTATTTGCGCAAGTTTATCTCTCAATTACCTACTATTAATCATATATTCTTAACCCCAGGAATTATTTTATGTTAAAATGGAGAGCAAAATGGCATTTAGTGAGTAACATTGTCATATACAATTCAATTTAGATAACTCTCTTTTTGTTATAGAATTATTAGAATGTAATTCCTTTAACTAGGGAGTTTCCTTGTTCAACATCACTGTGGAAATGAGTAAAAGGAAAATTGAGCTCCTTTGAATAAATAGGGTGGAGAAAGACCACCTCTATCTTTAAGCTTGGTTTTTGCTATGGACTGAATTGTATTTCCCCAAAAAATCTATAATACATTTCTATGTATTTGATAGTTTGATGATGATAGTTGGAGATGGAGGCTTTGTGAGATAAAATTAGATAAGGTCATAAGGGAGGGCCCTCATGATGGAATTAGTGGCTTTATAGGAAGAAGAAGAGAAAGAGATTTCTCTCTCTCTCTCTCTCTCTCTCTCTCTCTCTCTCTCTCTCTCTCTCTCTCTCTCTTCCATGTGAATGAGGACATCTGCAAGCCAGGAAGAGAGCCCTCATTAGAACTGGACCAGACTGACATCCTGATATTGCACCTCCAGCCTCCAGAACCATAAAAAATAAATTTATGCTGTTTAAGCCATCAAGTCTGTGGTATTTTGTTATGACAGCCTGAGCAAATAAGATAGTCTGTTTTATGTGTTCACTCTTAGTATTGTTTCTCAGGTGGAAAGAAATTCTATGAGCCCAAGCCATCTCTAAGGCTTAGCCATGACGAAGAATGCTAGCATGCTTCATGTGTGACTTATTTGGGACTACTTGGAATTTATTTATTTATGTAATTCATGTTGAGGGAAAAGGGGAATTGGTTAAAGCAAGCTTGATCTAACAATGACTATAGAGTCATTGCATAAATAAGAATTTTTAAAACTTTATAATGGGAATATTACTCAGATTCATCACAATCATTTCTCCATGTATTTATGGCTCAATCTAGAGATGAATATGGAGGGAAATCCAAGGGCAGAGAGAACGAAGGGTTAGTATTTAAAACAAAACAAACGTTAAAAATACAATCAATCCTCCATATCTATGGGATCTGCATCTGTGGATTCAATCAATTTTGGGAAAAAACAAAATTGTGTCTATACTGAACATGTACAGACTTCTTTTTTCTTGTCATTTTCTAAACAATACAGTGCAACAATGATTTACATCACATTTACATTATACTAAATAATGTATGATTGTAAGTAATCTAG
>RJWJ010044991.1:0-11942 GCA_004363605.1 Indri indri
TAAGCCCTCTTTTCCCTTCCAAAGCTGAGTAGGAACTCTCTGGCCAGAGTATGCCCTCTGTCATCATTTCAATGAGAAAACAAGGCAGCTGTTGTTTTTACTTTGCTATATTTTATTTTTTATTCTATTTTATCATTCTTTTTGTTTCTTTGAAATACACGCTTAAAAATGAATAATTTCCATTTTTAAGCTGTGGTGAATTTATTAAAAATAGGTCATTTGTTATTACTCTCACTCTGCATTATTATAGATAAAATGCATGAACCATGTACATATATATAATTCAAATGGCTGGATTTGAAATAAATCACCAAGGTTTGAGAGCCATAGCCCTGTGGGCTCCAAGGTTGGGTGTGACGGTGGCCCGGCGAAGCCACGGACCTGAGGAGAGAAGTAAACGGTTCGTATCGCAACACAAGAGGCAGATGTCCATTCAGAGGGAAGGTTTTTTCCCCATTTGGCTCATTCTGAAAGCTCTTCTCCTCCCACCAGTATTTATAAAACTCCTTCCATGCTGCCACAAAAAAGTTCAGACAGCCACAGTGCAGAAGAGGACGACACTGAGAACTGCAGGTGGTATTCAGCAGACTGAAGCGGAGGAGAGAGGAGGGCCTTCCATCTACCCAGTGTGGCGAGCATCTACGCACCAAGTAGGGGGACAAGAGAGGCGAGTTAAAGAAACTCAGCTCAGGGAGACCCCATACTTGAATGGAGAGTTCAGGGCAAATGCAGACACAAAGACCAAGAATTATCTGTTCTTGAATAAACAGTCCTTAAATAATGAAGGAACACTCCAGCAGAGGTGGCCTGAGACATAGAACAGTACTGGACCAGTGAATGATGCTGCAGAAGGGCCCAGGAAAGAAGGGGACCCAGATATATTTTCCTCATCTTCCCCAGGGAGAGGATGCTACCAACCCCCAGGGACATGGAACTGGAACAGGAGTGGGGAACCTTTTCATGCTGGGAGGCTGCATTAATTTAGCTGTAATCAAATAAGGACACATTCAAGAAACTTCAATTAGATATACTTAAAAATGTAGATTATTTTGTAAAAATCAAACTACTGTGTATTTAATAGTTCCAAAAAATGAAAACTATTTGTTAATTTTAAAGTTAACTAACCTTTTAATGACTTTGTTGTGTCTGCTTTTTATTGGAAACTATTTGAATATTTGGATGCAGCATGGAGGTCCATGGTTTCAGTCGATCTCTAGATCAGCGGCCCCCAACCTTTTTGGCACCAGGGATTGTTTTCATGGATGACAATTTTTCCATGGAGGGGGGATGGTTTCAGGATGATTCAAGCGCATTATATTTATTGTGCCCTTTATTTATATTATTATCACATTGTAATATATAATGAAACAATTATACAACTCACCATAGGTTGGGGACCCCTGCTCTAGATGGGTATCAGTCATTTGTGACCTTAAGGATATCTTGATTTGGGTTAGGTAGGAGAATGTAGTAGATTCACAGCAGTAAGTGGTTGAAAAACATGAAAGCATTTTTCAGGCATGTTGCTCAAAGTGTGGGTATTCTGCATTTTCCCGTATTTCAATTGGATCTTTCTTAGCATCAAACAATGGCTTTAAAATGTCATCTATTGACGGTTCAATCAATTCCATCTGTAGTTCTTTAGGTGCCTCGGTGATATCAACTAGGTGAGGCTGAAATACTAATTTGAGTGTGATGTCATGATTCTCAAAGTCAGTGAATCTTTCATTGTATTCTCCAATTAATAGGTCTATAACAGCCTTGTAGTCTTCAAATGATTCTCATATATCATCCTGTTCATTAGTGACCTTTGCTAACTGGGGAAAATGTTCATCCAAAATTTCCTCTTGAAGAAGAAGTGTTTTCAAAAAAAGACAGCTTGTTTCGAAATGCTTGGATTTTTTGCCACATATCATAAAAAGACTTATTAGTTTTACCTTACAAAGAAATATTCAAGTCATTTTAATTTGACATGATATCACACAGAAAGGCTGTATTCCTGTACAAATCTTCTTTCAATAATTGACATTGCTGATTCTGTTCTTCATAAAATTTAACTATCCGTTCTCGCAGAGGTAAAATTTTGGCTAATACCTGCCTCTGCGATAGCCAAAACACTTTAGCATGATACGGCAAATCCACACCCAATACCTCATCATTCAACTTTAGCATGTTACGAAATTGATGATGTCATGTTGCATTTGCACAAATATAGTTAACAACACTTATAACTTGTAGCAAAGTGTCACTTAAAATAGTAGCTTTAGCACAGAGATTTTGCTGATGCAAGATACAATGTAAAGAAATGAGAGCATGTGGACTTGTTAATATTACACTTTTTTTTAATCTGTGCAATAAACTCTTTATGTTTTTCTGTCATGGAAGGTACACCATTCCATACACTCACTAAATTTACCAAATTCAGTCCAACTTCACATTTATCTTGAATGGTGTTGAAAATACCTATTCCCCCTGTTCTGTTTGCAAGAGTGCCCAAACTGAGTAACTCTTTGCAGCCAAGAAAATCTTCTGTTATGACCCAAATGAAGTATAAAGCCTGAGCCAAGTCAGTAGTATCAGTTGATTCATCCAAAGCGATTGAATAATATATATTTTCCTTTTGAAGTATTGCATGAAGTTGTTCTGTTAAGTTGAAGGCAAATACATGCTGCCAATAAGTTATGGTTCTCCTTGAAAGAGGTAGTTGTTTGTGCTTTGAAACGTTATCCAGGTCTAAGCATCCTACAACTTTGACAATGTATTCTTTCACAATTTCTACATCACTGAATGGTTTCCCTTTTTCCCCTGAGTATATAAGGCTACTTTAAAAGTTGCTTCAGTGGTATTATTTCCAGGTCTTACTGCTGCTTGAAAGAATTGTCTTTGTTTTTGCTTCTCATCTTTTAATTTCTGCAATGCAACCTTTCACACCTCTTCCTCTAATTTATAATATTTGTGGTCCTTATGAGTGTTATAATGCTTATGAGCACTGAATTTCTTTAATATTGATATTGCAGTATCACGAAGCAAGTAAATCATCCTATCTTTAGCAGAAACAAGACAATATTGCACTTTCCAATCCTCATTAAAAAATCTGTTTTCTTCTTTCAGTGTTCTCTAGGTCTTCTTTGACATGATGGTCTGTTAAGCAGATGGAATTAAAAGATACTCTCAAGCTGTGCAACTATTCACAAATTCCACTTCAAACAGAAACACAGTGCACAGTTGTCAAAAGCTGATAACAGACTGGTGTACTTGACCCACATAAACTCTCGCCAACCAGCCTCGTGTGGTAGTGGTGCCAGTCAGGCGGCGAAGTTAGAACTAAATCATGAGTGTAGCAGCCGTCAATTTAGCCCTTATGGCTCACTGATGTTCTAATTGTGCCAATCTGGAAGGATTATTTCATTGAAACTTATTTTATTCTTTGGTATTTTAAATGCATTCATTTTAAAAAATAAAATGAAAAGTATGAAAAATGAACAAAAATGTGTTAATAAAAATAAAAAGATTTGTTCTGTAAAATTTGGATTGAGTCAAAAGGCCACACATAAGGACCTAGAAGGCCACAGGTGGCCTTAAGGCTGCAGGTTTCCCACCCCTGGACTAGAAGTTAGTACTCAACATCCTTGCAGAGTCTTGTGCTTAATCACTTAGTTCTAATCCCACAGTATAGACTTAGCCATACTTGCCCAGCATTTTAGTGTCTTTATTAAGTTTCAAATAAAAGAATTGCTTCAGGTATTGTTAAAAATATATATGTGCACTAGGTGAACTTAACTAATAAGTGTTGCCACTGTCCAGGTACCCTAAGAGGACAGAACAGGTAAGTGGCCCACTACATACCAACCACACTGGGTGCCCTAACAACACTAGGTCATGTCTAATCATGTAATGTCCAATACCAATTCAAACTGACAAAACACTTGTTGAAATATTAGTATGCGTGAGGCCTGTGCTTGACGCAATGCAGGCACAAGGACAAAAAAGACATGGTCCTTGCCTAACAAGGGCTCCTAACCTAATAGGGCAGGCAGTTATGTAAAAACCACATTATAAAGGAAGCGTAAGCAGCACTACAACAAAAATACAAATCCAATCGGTGAATAGGAGAGGACACACTGATTCTGTTTGGGGGGCAACAGAAGACCTCAGGGAGAAGGTGAGGGAGCCTTACTCAGGGCTATCAGAAATGGCAGACAGCAAACCCAAAGGGCAGGAAAGTAAAGGGATGTCTGGAGAACAATGAATTCTGATAGCTCTATAGTCAGCATGGGGCTAGGAGTTGTGGATACTAAAGAAGTAAAAGGTATGTTCATTGCCTTTAAACAGTGTACAATCGAGTTGAATGAAATGAGACATGTCCATGAAACAAAGCAGTTCAGTGTTGAACTATGTTATTTTTTAAAAAGAAAGAAAGAAAAAAGGAAGGAAGGAAGCGGGGGAGGGAGGAAGAAATGAGGGCGACTTTGGAGTTGCAAGAAGGCAGAGGTCAGTTTGAGACGACCAAGCCAGGGACGAAGGAGACCAAGCAGGGAGACGGCAGAGCTTGAGCTGCATCTCTGTGATCTGCTGGGGTCAGAAAAATGTTGCCAACGCATTTTAGGCAAAGGTGGGAGCAGCATAAACGAAGGCATGAAAGCAGTGCCTTGCCTCATGTGTTGGAGAATGAGAAGTTCAGAGGTTCACGTCGAGAGTAGCTGGAAATAAAACTGTAGAGTAGAATACATGCAGATCACAGCGTATCAGGAAAGCCAGGAGGAGGTGTTTGCGGCCATATGGTTGTGAGCAGAGGGCTGACGCTGCGCTTAAGTAAATGAATGAGAGTTCCCGATTGAAAAGGACGTATTAGGAAGATCTGTCTGGAAATATGAAAAACTACAGAGAGACTGGCTGGGAGATTGATAGGATAATGACAGCAGGGAAACAGAGGAAGAGGTAAATCAGAAACATATTCCAAAGAACCTAGAAAAATGGTCAACAGGATATGAGAGATGTATACAATTTACTGACTGCTTAGTATGTGCTAAGCACTATATTAGACGTTGGCTGAAGGTGATAAAAGAGGGTGAAAAAAACCTTTTAATGTAATCATTTTTGACTTGAAGACTTCAGTATTTTTCATGATTTTTTTTTTGTAAATGTGTTAAATCCATCAACAGACTATCAGCAGTTTGTCTGTCTTCTGATGTTCAGCTGAGACAGGGAGAAAAATATCAGAACCGATAAAACAGAAAATGTAGTTGGGGGGGTTTAAAATATATTAAGATCTTTATTGAACAAGTCCAGGAAACCATCCTTATTAACTTCAATATTTTGTGAAAAGGTTTTTCACCAATTTAAGCTGTGCAGGTCCAAGACAATACTACAATACCACAAAATTAAAATTAGTAAAAAAAAAAATCCTTCTTACAAGAAAAGATCACAAAAAATTTTTAAAAGAATATGAATTGAGTTTTGAAAATTAGTATTGAAATGTGCTCTAGTACTTGTTCCATAAGTTATTTATAACCAAAAAGCATAAAATTGACAAAAATGGACAAACCAAATGCCTCCCCAGGTGGAAGCAGGGGCTTATATTGAGAATAAGAATTTGAAAAACAAGCCTTTCTCATTTTAAACAATCATTGTTTTACCAAAGAATTCCAGGGAACCTGGTTTTACTGCAAAGTCTATGACTCCATTACAAAATTGGAATACAATGGAACCTATCACCATATAGCATGAAATGCAGTGAAGATGCTAAATATGAAAGAACAATGAAACACACCCTTGCAGAACACACAAACTTTACCAGAAAATAAATCATTATGAATTATTACCAAGAAGAGCAGTCTTTGTGAGAAAAAAGTCTATGCAGCTGAAGTTGGCACCGTTCTTCTTAGTGGGTAACACCATTACTTGCCTTTTGATGGAATGCTTGCGTGAGCACTCTGTGGCAAAAATGCCTGTGCGTGAACGACACTGGAAGGATTCACATTAACACGCTGGTCAAGTCCGCTAGTGAAAATGCTCCTCAAGACATACAAGGCTGGGCCGGGCGTGGTGGCTCACGCCTGTAATCCTAGCACTCTGGGAGGCCAAGGCGGGAGGATTGCTTGAGCTCAGGAGTTCGAGACCAACCTGAGCAATAGCGAGACCCCGTCTCTACTATAAATAGAAAGAAATTGGCCAAACAAGTAAAAATAGAAAAAATTAGCCCGGCATGGTGGCGCATGCCTATAGTCCCAGCTACTCGGGAGGCTGAGGCAGAAGGATTGCTTGAGCCCAGGAGTCTGAGGTTGCTGTGAGCTAGGCTGACACCATGGCACTCTAGCCTGGGCAACAGAGTGAGACTCTGTCTCAAAAAAAAAAAAAAAAAAAAAAAGGCATACAAGGCTGAGGCTACAATCAACTTACATCTTGATGACTAAATGAAAAAGGGCTCTTTACAAGTATTAGAATCTTGTGTTATAGATCACAAAAATCAAATCATCGTCTGCCTTGAAATATTTTCTCTCTATGGACAATGAAGAGCCTATAAGTAATTACATTTTGGTTTTTGCCTCAGCCACCAGGAAGCTCAGAGCTAATTTCTAACTTTCCACTTGGTATAAGATGTTCTATCTTAATTTATATTTTCTTTGAGCCTGATCTTTTGCTGGTTACTAACTTTTTTGTAGCTTCATATGTTCTTCTAAGCCACCCTGAAAATCTTTGTGGAACGAGGTGAGAGTAGAAATTGAAAAAAAAAAAAAATCTACCATAATTTTCATCGAATTTTATCCTAATGTGTACAACAAATGAAATTTTTCTACATTATACAGATAATCTATACAGAATTTTTTGAACACTTGGTTGCTGCTGTCTGGTTAAAATAATCGATAATAGTTTTTCTTTTCAGACAGGAAGTTTTCAATCCCTCTCTTGAAGGATTGGTAGCCACATTTCTGCTAGTCATTTGGAAGCTTCCAGACAAACAATTAACTATTTTGCTGTGTCATGGGTCAGCCTAGTTCTGCCTTTGACTGCTGAGTTTTTGATTCATTTTTTTGTGTATTTACTAAGATTGGGTATAAATATTTACTGAATTGACTTAAAATCTTTGTCTCATTACTCTTTATTTCATCAACATCAAGCTAGGACAAATATAAAAAAATGTTCAATTACTTTGAAAAGAAGAACAAAACTGGGAGTGACATTATTAAAACAGCATATTAAATTGTCTCTGTCAACCTCTGGGTTCATTGTTTATCTTTCTCCTCCAACATGTTCTGGCCATAACATGCTTCTCACACTGTTTCGCACATTCACAGTTTGTGGCACATGGCAGGCACTCAGAAAATACTTGTTGTGAAAGGCAGGGAAGTGCTCTGATACCTCCCTGCTCCCGCTCAGGGTGTTGACTCTTATTTGAAAAGCCCCTTTTCTCCCTGTCTATGTGGCAACTCCATTTCATCCATCCACTGTGTTATAATTGTAAGTGTGGCTGTTTTACTTTTCTGACAATAACTACTCATCTTTGTGTCCCTAGCATGGGCTTGGCATAACGTAGGCATATAACAAATATTTGTAGGAAAGAAAGAATGTAGGAAGGGAGACAGACAAGGAAGAAGGGAGAAACATTTCTTTGCATTACTCCTAAAAATGTATGGCATTTTACCAGCCACTCAGAGTTACATTCAACAAAGAAAAATGCTTGCCTCCAATTTTTCACAACCACCACTGCAAAAGCAGATTGAATTTTGTGTTTCACTGAATCCATCCATTCATGATTAATTGGGTAGTTGAGCACTTCTAGTTACATATGCAGCTGGGAATTCCTCCAGCTGTCATTAATTTTACTAAAGATTCAAATCCTCAGTATTTATCTGCTGAAATGGAGCCACTATTACTCCTTAGCCAATCAAAATCGAGTAATGAACTGTCCTATTAGGGAGTGACAATTGAGTAATTTACAAAAGCTACAATCATGCTAACTCCAGTTGCCCTGTTGGTTACTGTCACAATAAATGTGATGCTATTCAACCTCCTATTTTCTTCCACTAACCAGGTGGGAAAAAAAATCCAGATATATCCCATTAATCAGTGAACCCTGACATATTCAACATAAAGACAATAACAATTAGAGACATCTTAATAACTGAGATTGAAGTAAATGCAGTACATTTCTTTGGCTTCCAGGATTATTTAGCTGTGTAGGAAGAGAGGAACTACACTTAAAACCTATGCAACATCTAGCAATGAAACATTCTGAAATGTAATGCAGACTTCTCCAAAAAGAACTAGAATGCTATCATTTCCCCTCTTAGTCTGCAATCAAATAATGAAGCGAGAACAAGGTCCAGCTCATTTTGGTTGTCAGCCTTGCAGCATGGTTCATACGCGTGCCTGGAGACTGTACTTTTAAATGCAGTCTAGTCCTGCAGATGAACCTAAAATACTCGGTTTTCCAAAGAAGGAAAAAACAAGGCTCAGCCACCATGCTTAAAATGCCTGGAATAGTCATTTCCTTCCCCAAACTGGAGTTCTCACCAGCCAGTTGCTTGTCATCCACTGTCACTCCATTTGCTAATATATTATCAATTTCTAGTTTCTTGTATGCTACCGATAATGGGAAATGTGTATTTCTTCCAGCTAAAACACATTTTCCATACGTGCACTTGTCTTTCAAACTAAAAATCCAACTATTTCTGAAGCAGAGAACAATCCATAAACTTAAGAAGGGGATAATTTGACTGTCAAAGCCAAGTGCTGACAAGTCTTGGAGAGACGTCTTGTTCTCTTTAGGGACCTAAAAAAAATGATAATGTGGAAGAATAGCAGCAAATGTATTTTATTTATACCTTGCAATATAGAGTAGGGATCTGGTTCAGCTTATTTACTCCTTCAAGTATCAGTTGCATTAGATAAGGGCAGGGTCTCTAGGTAACACATGGTTATTCTTCACAACTCAAGAAAATGTCACTAATGTAAGGCTCAGCAAGGGAAAGATGACCAAGTGGGGTTGAGAGCTGAAGAAACCAACCAGAACGGCCAGGGAAAGGAGGGCTAGATCGCAAGAAGTATTCACTGACTGGAAATAGGAATAGGTCATTTACTGCCTAAAGTAATTTCATAATGAAACTGTTCACAAAACTGAAAGAATACTCAACTTCTTACATAAACTTCATATTCAACTCAGTGGGAGTAGACCCTGATACAGCCTGATCACTGTAAAGTAAAAAGGGCATTTAGTCAAATCTCTAACTTGGTTTCTTTCTAGTTCTGAATGAGCAGCTACTTCATTCTGTCTTTATACACATGAGTGTGCAAGTACGCATCGGTGCGTGCACACACACACATCATGCTATCATCTACCTACTCGATAGCCTTCAGGAATCGAAATGGATCCAGAATACAAAAGCTGGCATTTTTCCCCTAAAAGTTGAGGAAACCTGCATCGATAAAAATTACTCAGATGCACTTTTATTCTTAGCCCCAATTCAAGAGTGATCAAGTGTAAGAACATTTAAAAAGGAGCAATTCACCGACCTCTTTAAATAAAAACTTCTCATGTTTCATCGCATGAGTTTTCAAAAATGGAAAGCAGTTGAAGACATTGGCTGTCCTATGCATAAAGGCAAACGATTTATTTTCCACTCTTTCACAGGGATGAAAATCATTGCATGTTATTGCTTAAGTAGCAGTCATTATTGAGCACTAGTATCTGTATAAACTCTAACAATAAACCACTGTTCCCAGCTACTAGGGCAGAGTATAACAGACTAATAGCACTCAATTCATTAAATATGAACTGTCCGATTTCAAATAAAAAAATTAGCTTATTATATCTCAAGCAAGAAGCAGTACAATTAATCAAAGTATGCATATAAACTACTGACACAGTTTTGCCATCTTAACGGCAGCTTGTTTATGCCAGCAGCAAAGAAGCCTGGAGAGTGAGTGGCGGTGAAATCACGAAAAGGCATTTCCCACAGCTTCTTGAGAATTGAATATTTTTCCTTGCAAGAAATGGTCCAAAGCCTGGAAGTCGTGATAGTCAGTTGGTGCAAGGTTTGGTGAGTATGGTAAATGACAGAAAGTTTCCAAGTCCAGCTTCTGTAGTTTCAACAGCGTTGTTTGCACATGTGGTCTAGTGTTGTCTTGCAAGAGGATTGGCCTGTCTCTAGTGACCAATATCGGCTGCTTAACGGCAAGCAGCCTCATCATTTTGCCCAACTGGTTGCAGTAGATATCTGCTGTGATCGATTGACCAGGTTTCATGAAGCTGTAGTGGATAAATACCAGCGCTGGAACACCAGACACCATTCACTTTTTCTGATGAATATTCAGTTTTGGGGCTGTGTTCCGGCACTTCATCTTTATCCAACGATGCGCTGAACACTTGTGATTGTCAAAAAGAATCCATTTTTCATCACATGTAACAATACAGTGCAGAAATGGTTTGCCTTTACGTTGTAACAGCAAAGAAAGGCAAACTTTGAGACGATTTCTCTTTCGACGCTCACTTAATTCATGCAGAACCCATCTATCCAGCTTCTTGATCTTGCCGATTTGTTTCAAATGATCCAATATTATTGGAATAGTAACATCAAACCTTGCTGCTGTTTTATGCATAGGTCAAGATAGATTCGCTTCCACTACAGCTTTTAGCTCATCCTTATCCACCTTGGTGTCAGGTCACCCACATGGCTCATTTTCAAGATTAAAATCACCAGAATGGAACTTCTCAAACCTCTACATACTGTGTGTTCATTAGCCACATCCCTCCCAAACACTTCGTTGATATTTTGAACTGTCTGCACTGCACTGGTTCCATGACGGAACTCATATTCAAAAATAACATGAATTTTTGACTTATCTATGTTTTCACAAAAATTGTTCCAGAAATTTTTTAACAGATAATCACAAGCTGAGCCATGCATTTTAAAGAATGAGGATGTACCTTCACAATAAAAATAAAACAAGAAGTGTCAAAGTGAAATTCATAGATATCAACTGTCAAACTTAGTACTTAAGGAAATCGGACATTTCAAACTTAATAGCCTAATAGAAAGCCACCAACTCCTTCCATGGTAAGAACAGCCCTTTCAGCGCTAGGCATGTTTTCAGGAAATGCCTGAGCCATTGTAACTGATGCAGAATAAAGAGAGAATAAAATTCTCTGGCCTTTACCTTTTGCTGTCCTACTATTTTCATCTGCTTATGACTTAAATGGTGAAAGTATAGTCTTGTTTAGCAACAGAAGGCCTTCCTCATTTTGATGGCCCTAAGACAAGCTCTTGTCTATTTATCCAGCTTCATCTCGCTCTATTGCCTGCCCACTTAGTCTCCCCTCATGCTATGCTGAAAAGCTTGTAGCTCCCTAGTTCCCCAAACACATCATGCAGACTCCTACCCTGACGCGTCTCCTCAACACTTTCATTCCAACTCCTACTCACCCTGAAAGAAGAGGTGTGTCACCTTCAGGATGCTTTTTTGGATAACCCCCTTTGGGCTTGCTTAGCTTCCATTAAAACTGCTGTGTACATTTGTTACCACTGCGCTTACATTATTTACTAGTTATCTCTCTGTACGATGATTCCTCACTAGCTTGTGCACTGTTTGAGAGTGGAAACAATGTTTTGTTCATCTCTTTTTCGCCCCCTCAGGGTTAAGCTCAGTACCTGGTTCTATAAATGTTTATTGACTGAGGGAACATGTAAATGGGTAAATAATTTATAGATAAGCAGAGAACAGAGGTAGGAAAAATAGCATAGACAAGGACACTAATATATGATCAGATATTTTCATTAGGGATACAGATAAGCTATAGCTTTAACAATTCTTTTCTACATCTTAAAGCTGTATTTTAAGTTAATATTTTTTCCTGAATCAAGTCCTTAATACACTAATCACTAAAGAAACAGAGGTGAGTGACCTAAATTACTACAGAGAAAAATATAGGCTATCTTTTATAA
>RJWJ010044992.1:0-12002 GCA_004363605.1 Indri indri
AAATTTATTTGGTTAATAATTGGGGCCTTTTTAGTCTAAAGACTTCTGTGTCTTGCTTCAGGTCTTGGCCAGTTTCTCTTGTTGCTTCCTCTCTACTCTGCTTTAGAACATCTTTTCAATGAAGGAAGGGCCTTTTGACTTTTTGGTCTGTCATCTCTGTCTCTTACCTTTTCTTCCTCATTTTTCCCTTGACTTTTCCTTTCAGGAAGAATTCCTCAGCTTGGTCTTCTAGCTTGCTCATTTTCTTATCAGTTGTTAACATTGTGCTGTTCTGTTTATCTGTCGTGTTGCCATTTTTTCATTTTTATAGCAGTCCGTCTTTGTTTTAGGAATGAGATGATGCCATCTCTTTTCGAGAATACTAAGTGTACATTTAAAACCTCCTGTCTGGTACTCTCTGTCTTGGATATAAGAGTATTGTATTCCCTGCCCCTCCTTTCGCATGTTTGGCTCTCTGGAGAGGTGTGTTCATCTTTCTGTTTGTATGTTTCTGTTTGTGGATGCTGTTTTTGCTTACTGTGTCCCGTCGTTAGTGGTGGTGAGGAGGGCTGGGACATGCAGCTGGACAGGGTGAGACAGTAGTTCAGGCTGGGTTCTTCCCATTCCTCCCGGTTATCACCTGCCACTTAAAGCCTTCCTCTCGGGATTGTGCCTGTGTGCACTGTTCCTGCTTGTCCTCAAGTGCCTTTGCTGGCCCTTGCTCAGCCTCCAGGGATAGGACAGTGCTGGCCCTTCTGGCTCCCTGTGTGAGCTGCACCAGCCAGTCGCCCTGGCAGTTGTTTCCTGCATCTGCTGCCTCCAAGCCTGGGCATCGCTGGCCCACCTGCCCCATACCCTCCCATCCTCCTACGTCACCTCCACCCCAGAAACTTTTGCTGTGACTCTCTACTGCTCATGTTTTGGGCTGTGGATTCTCCTACTAATTTGATCTCAACTGACTTCCATCTTCAGGACTGTATTAATATGTCCCTTTTTTTCCCTTAAATATAATCTCTCTCTTTCTCTCTCCCTCCCTCTCTCTCTCCCCCCCTCCCTCCTTCTCCCTGCCTCCCCCACCCCCTGTCTCTCTCTCCCCACCCCACCCCTCTCTCACGTATTCTCTCAGATATAGCATTTTAACATTGTGAAAAAATTTCATTTTCTGCTTGTTGGTACATAGTTTTTTAATCAAATCATAGTTTCTTATTTATCAATTGTGCCTTTCTTGTTTTTATCATTGTTATAAACACATCCATTTTAGTGGCTACATCTCTTATGTTATTTTTAATGACTTGGGCCAGAGAGCATTTCATGCCTAAGGGACAGGATCATAAACCAGTGTGATGTCGCCTCCTGCAAATATCCAGACTATTGCTCTGAACCCACACAATGTCCAGTGGGCACTTCTGTCAAATAGTGATCGTTATCGAGTTCATTTTATGACAGCCTATCTGGAGATTAGAACTGTTCTAGAGAGAGTGTATTTAACCTTACTAGGAAGAAAGTGTTCTTCAAATACACGTCCTGTTTTAAATTTCCCCAGTAGTTTGTAACTTTGGTGATGTACATAGGCCCTGGACCTCTTCTTATCTGCCAGCTACTCCTTTTCCAGTTTTTGCCAACTTTTCTGGGAAAAGAGTACTCACAGCCCTTACTGATGTGAGTTACCAGGCTACACTGTCGTTGGTATATCATGCTGACGCAGTCACGGCAGATTCCGAGCAGATGGTCAGTAAGCTTCTTAGATGATGCAACCATTGTGCACATTGGAACGTGGACGATACCACAGGGTTCATGTGCACTTGCTTCGCACCCTGCTGTCTCAAGACCAAGGGAAAGACCACAGTCTGTGATCTAACCCCAGCTATTGTCATCTCTACCTGTGTAGTTTCCTCAGAGTTAAAACATCATGTGGGAATTTGGCTTTTATCTTGTGTAAAACTAATATAACCCAAGTATAAATACCTAATAAGAATTCTAGGTCATGAACCATGCTGTTCCAGCACCTGTTTCTTTTGAAACCAGTAGTGACTGTCCTTGGCTGTTTTCCTTTATTTATTGGTAAGATTAATCATTATCTATTAAGACAATAGCCCACTCCCATCAAGTCCTTGTGTATATAATACCACGTGGGGTAATGTGCCTTCCTGTGCCATGACTGTGTTAATTTCTGCTTGACTGTCACAAGTATTATGTGACTGACCAGGGCATGATCAGCAGCCTCCTCAAGGAGAGGCATCATTTGAGCATCCACTGTGATTTAAGCAGGGGTCCTACAGGAGAATGACTGTAGCATTTATTGTATATTTCAAAATAGGTAGAAGGAAGATTTGGAATGTTCCTAACACAAAGAAGTGATAAATGTTTGAGGTAATGGATATTCCAATTACCCTGATTGATCATTACACATTATATGCCTGTATCACAGTATCACATGTACCCTATAAATGTGTGCAATTATTATATATTAATGAAAATAATATATGTAGCATAGTGCCCTATATGTAGAAAAGTCAATAAATGATGAGCCATTATAGTTATTAGTTGTAATAACTAATGCGCATGTTCCTGACTCCCGGTGCAGAGCTCATTTCTATGTTGGATGTCAGCTCCCTCATCAGTGCACTGGGGCACTTGGTCCTTAACTTGTGTCAATTTGTCAATGTCCCTGTGCCCTCTATGCTCTGTCTTCAGCACAGGGGTTTGTTTATACCATTGACCCTTGAACAATGCAGGGGGTACCAATTCCTTGCATAGTCAAAAATCCACATATAGCATTCGACTCCCCCAAAACTTAACTACTAATAGCCTACTATTGAACAGAAGTCTTACTGATAGCACAGACAGTCGATTAACACAAATTTTGTATGTTATGTGTATTATATAGTGTATTCTTACAATAAAGTAAGCTAGATAAAAAGTTATAATATTAATAAAATCATAAGGAAGAGAAAATATAGTTACTATTCACTAAGTGAAAGTAGATCATCACAAAGGTCTTCATCCTCCTCATCTTCATGTTGAGTAGGCTGAGGAGGAGGAAGAAGAGAAATTGGTCTTGCTGCCTCAGGGGTGGCAGAGGCGGAACATCCATGTTTGAATCGACTTATGTTGTTGAAAACCATGTTGTCCAAAGGTCAGCTGTATTTTGTTTTCCTTATATGGAATCATGTATTTAATTTTTAAGTCAAAAATGCAACTGATCAAATTGATCAAATATTGATTTTCAGTTATGACAGAGGCTCCTTCCAAGGGTCATTTGAATGTGTTGCAACCTTGATTACAGAGGAACAGTTTTAGGATCTTTAATTTCAATTGAGTAGTCTCTATTTTTGAATTTTTTGGGAGAAAACTAGTTTTGATGAATCATTCTTTGCTAAGGAAAGAGTTCAACATTTTCCTTGGATTGTTACATAATCATTACTGTTTAGGTAACTTTCTATCTAGAACATCAGTAAAATTTTTATGTACAGGGCAAGATAGTAAATATTTTAGGCTTTATGGGGCCATAAGTGACAACTATTGAACTCTTTAGACATAGTGGGAAAGCAGCCATAGACAGTATGTAAACAAATGAACATAGCTGTGTTCCAATAAAACTTTATTTACAAAAACAGGCAGTGGTCAGATGAACCAATGGGCCAGAGTTTGCTGGTCTCTGTCTAGAATATTATGGTCTGATTTTTGGATTCTCACTCTAGAAAAACTACTTTATAAACATTATTTAAAATAAATAAGGTATACTCTAATTAGGCAGTCATCAAGATTTGGAGCTTATGCTTTCAATGGAAGTATCTAGGAAGCATCTTCATGATATGTCATGAAATAATGCAGAAAAATCTGGAGATACTGGGTAATAAAAAGTCATTTTTTTGATACTTCACTGAGCAGTTTAGTGAAAAATTATGGTATCCATCTCAGGAAAAGACAGTTCTGACAAACCCAAAGAAAGGGTATTAAAAAGTTCTTGTAGCGTTTGTGGTTGCGGATTAGAACTTTTGGCCCCTTTGCCCATCAGGAAAAAGCGTGGGGAAGCCTCCCAGGTGCCAGCGTGCTCTGTGTCTCTCTGTCACGATGCCATCCGCCAGGGACTGGCAAGTGCACTTCGTGAGTAAAGTGCTGTGAGTGCTTCACCTGCATCACTCGCTTCCCTGCTCAGACACAGAGCTGGTTTGTTAAGTAGCCTATCAAGGTGGGCTTTTGGGATTTTTCTGGGGGTTTTTGTGAAGTTTGCTAAACTACAAAGTTGGTCATTTTTCTTTGGTAAGAATCAGGAAGGGAGTTCCGGCTTCACAACAATGGGCAAGTTTAGCAACAGTGTTCAGAAAGGAGTATTGTGTAGCTCCCAGCCAAGACACCCCAGGGTCTGTAGTGGTCAACTTCTTATATATGTGCACGCACGTGTAAGCATGCCTTAAAAAATAAATAAAATAAAACCCAAAAACTTACTGGTCATCAAAAAGAACCAAGTTAGTGGGTGACTAGATAATAACTCCCTGTCATAAGCATGTCTATATGCCCATGAGTAATCGTGGACATAAGAATGTGTCCTGGGAGGCTGAGAAGTTTGAATGAGGTAGCTTTAGAAGCGTGGCTGCATTTAGCAGATTGTTCCTTGCTGGTCATTTTCCAGTTCTTCAAGAATTTCCTTTGAGTCTCTGGCATGTGGCCCTTCAGCCTTTACTAGACTAGATCCAGGATTGGGGAGCTCAGGACTAAATTAAGTAACCCTATTTTAAATTTTATTAGTTTTTTGCTGGATGACTTTGGTTGCTATGGTAATCTTTCTAAGAATGAATCTTACTCGAATTCCATAAATCGTCCAGGCATTGCCTTGCGCTCACCTCCTTTAGCAACCTGCAGGAGAAAAACCGTGGCCATTTCCCTCCATCTCGGTTCTGTCTCTGTCATCGCCTGTCCGTCCCTGTCTGGCCACTCCCTTGCCCCTCCTCTACCCCCTCATCTCATTTTCCTTTGCTCTTTCTACTCCCCCTTTCCTCATCCTAACTCTTTACTTTTATTCCCTTGTATTCCCCATTTCTTTCCCATTTTTTCCTGGTAGGTTACAAAAGATGTATTGTATTCGATCCAATGAGCCTATGCCTGTTTTAAGTTCTTGATCTGAGCCAGCGTCATAGCTCTTGGTGGTCTTACACTCTAAGATTGGTAAAGCAGAAGGAATAGGATATGACCAGTTGCTTTTAAGTCCAACTGCTTCATGATTTGGTTGATGCATAGAGGAGATTGTACCCTGGCTCAATTTGCCATGGAAGGGAAAGTGGCTGAGAGGGTACTTTGGTGTCTTAGAGCTGGTGGGGCTCATGCCAGCAGCCCGGTGCTCCAGGTCTGGCTTGATCGTCAGTGTCACGATCTGGGCAGGTCTCTTGTCCTGGGAAAAATGCTCAGCTCATACTCTCTTGAATCCTACAGCATTAATACCTGGAAAGCATAGACCCAACTTCAAAACCCTGTGTTTCCGTTGATGTTAGGTGTTTGTATTAGTTTGCTGCTGTGGACTGAAAGAATACTATGTTGCTAGTGCCCTCTTGTGGCCACTTTTCAGTGTTGCAAAAGGGAAAGAAAGGTCAATTGAAGTTCACTGCAACATTACTGGGACCGTAAAGATCACTCCAGCTGTAGGTTGAGGGTTGATGGTTTTCTTTTTGATGTGAGTTTTAGGCCATGAAAATTCATGACCCATTCATTCCCCCAAACTATGCTCTTTCTTCACCTCCAGCACAGGTAGATATTTGACGTTTGTTTTTAGGGCAATGACAATCTTCATTTCCTGATTACAGGAAAAATGCATTAGATAAGTCATTTTCATATTTGAAAGGAATGGTTTAGGGAAAAGATTACAAGATCTCCCAATAGTGGGAAAATTCTGCCATGTCATAGGTGTTTAGTACATTTGTAAAATGTTACCAAAATCTTCAAATGTAAGGGACCTCTGATTAAAGTCTTGGTTTCCTTTTGCGATTATACAATTTTTATGGTTATGTGATCTTTTTATTTATAAAGAAAAGACACTTTCTATTAAGACCCAGAGAGAAACATATTCTTCTTGTTGCAGCTGCATTTGAAGGACAAGTGGGTGTTTCTAGAGCTCTTGTGTTGTGTGCTGAGCTTCCCAACAGGTGTGTTCTGAATGGGATGTACTGAAGTATTCATTCCCTCAGCCCTCTGGGCAGCTCCATTGGGCTTCAGCCAGCCCCTCAGCACTCTCTTCCATATACCCTGCTGTGCCCTACAAATGACAATTTTCATTTGTGCCATGATGTGAAATTTTGGGGGCACTGGCTAATAGCTAAGAATCATAGACTTTGGACACAGACCACCAGAGTTTGCATCCTAGCTCAGACATGGTCTAGGATAAGCCTGCTAGGCCTGTGGTTAGGATTAACCTGGTGCATGTGCTTGGGGGGATTTGTAGTGGGGTGATGGGGCTGAAACACTATGCAATAAATATTAGCTATTATAGGGTGGTGGGATGGAGAGGAGAGGATGGGTGAAATCACACCTAACGCGTACACTGTACAATACCTGGGTGGTGGGCACACTTATAACTTTGATTCACACAGTAAAAAATCAATCCAAATATTTGTGTCCCCATAATATTCTGAAATTTAAAAAAAAGAATATTAAAATAAATAAATAAATATTAGCTATTATAGTGTCAATTGTTATAGTCATCCTTGGTAGAGTTATTCTTTCTTGGGTTTAGTTTTTGCATTTCCTCTGTAGGAAAGGGAATGACTTCATGATTTTTCTGTTAGTTTTATTTGGCTCTCATCTTGCCAGTTTCTCCATAATTTTTTGTACCTTTTGTATATCACTTAGCTTTTTTGCTCTTTTTGAGATAGATTTTGTTCTCCTCATCACCGCAGCCACCTTCGGTCTGGTGGTGATGGTTGCTAAAGGTGTTTTCTGAGGCCAGTTCCCATTTTCTGGAAGACAGCAAAAATTAAGGAGAGGCGATCTTAAAAGGTACGTCATTTGAATAAGGTCTCTACTGTGGATTGATAACTTTATTTTCCCCATCTTAAATTTGACCCAGAAAATTCCCCTCAAATATTATAGTGACCTGCAGAGGAGAAGCTGGCATGGAAGAAGGCACACCTCTAGGTCATGGCTTACCAAAGTTTCAAACTGACTGTACTGCGCTGATCTGATTTTTTAAATGTTTTTCTATCTAATGCAAAATAGGATCTGATTTTTAAATTGTTTGATTACCTACTGTTTTTTATTTTTACCCAAACACATACTTTTCTATACTTCAAAAATTTTATTTTGAGAAGAAATTAAAAGCTTAATAATGCATCATACTTTTTAAAATCAACATTCCAAATTAGGTTTGTTCAAAATTTTTATTATTAGGAGTAATGCCACAGCAAACATTCTTATGCCTAATTTATGTATACATGTTTTTTATTACTTTGTAAGTTATTTATTCAGGTGGATTGAACATATTCTGTTACATGATCTGAACATTTCAAGATTCTCATTGCAGAATTGCTAGTTTATCCTTGAGAAAGATATATTAATACTTTGCTGACCTACCAGTAGCATGAAAATGGTCTACTTTACATTTCTCACCTATATCATATGTAGAATATCAATTCGATAGAGGGAAATGTTATCTTGTTTGTGCTTTAATTCATATTTGTATTAATGATTTTGGACCCTTAAATATGTTTGGTTATGAGATATTTGCTTTCCTTTCTCTTGTAGAGTCTATTCCATCCATTGCTGTTGCTCATTCTTCTGTTTTTGTTGCAAAAAGATTTTTAGTCTTACTATTCTATTCTGGAGAGTTTTTCTTTTTCTTTTTTTCTTTTTTTTTTTCTTTTTTGCTTTTGTACCTAGAAAGGCCTTTTCTTCTCCAGAGACATACTCACAAACTCATATTTATTCTCTTTTCTGTCTGGTTTTATATTTTCTGTTTGTCTGTTTCATCTGTCTCAAGTTTATTTTGATTTCTGGCTTGGAGAAGGAACTTATTAATAGTTTTACTTTTGCCAAATGGCCATCTAACTTACTAGGACTAAATACTTCTTTTCCTGATGATTTGACTGCCACTTTTAAATTATATATGAAAATGCAATACACAGTGGCGTCTGCTTCTACAATTTCTCTTGATTCCTATAGATAAGCTCTTTCGTTCCAGTGCCAGCCCCATACCACAGTGTAATCATATTGAAAGGTCAGTCCTTGTTATTTTGCAAAATTTGGGGTTGGCTTCTCATTGGAGTACCTTCTCTGAACACCAGATGGCATGAGATCATTGGTATGCTCGTGTGGGAGCAACGAAAACACATCTGGACCCCTGTAGCAGGCAGACTGTCATCACAACGCACACACTACCCTGCAACACAGGAGTGCTTTTCCTTCACTTGTTGAGTTTTGGTGGCTTGCTGAGGTCCTGCAGTTAGTTATTGGAGCTCAGTTTTTAAATTTGTTTCTATTTATTCCTTTGCCACTTGATACAGATCATCATCTGACATGTTTGTTGTCCTAATAGCCTTTAATGTATTCCCAGAGCTGAGCTCTTTCCTCTGAAAATTGTTATTGTTTGGTTGTTTTGAGGCTCTGTGCAAACTCATGGATGGATGAGAATGTCTCGATGCTCTATTGCTTTACACAGTCAGCTTCCCTGTTCTTTCAGCAGGATCCTATCTCAACTCCTGCGAGGTACCTTGGAGCAAAAGTGGCATGTCCTGTGTCTGCTGTGTGTAAGAAATTGCCTTACACCCAATCGAAGATCATTGACTTGGATTTAATTTAACATTTCTTCTGTTTGCTTGAATGGGACTTCTCTAGAGTGGGTGGTTTTATCAGTGTTTGTTTCTGTACCACTAGGATAGGTGCTGTGTTGCATGCAGTGTTTCAAGTAGTTCTGATTTGTTTTGTTCCATCGTCTGCGAAGTTGATAAGGGGTGTTCTGCTTGTGTGCATGTTGATATGTATCTGTGTACTTCCACATGTGTGTGATTTACTCATGGATTAGTGTGATTTTAGCCACAGTGTTGTGCAGTCTGTCCCATCATGCTGTCACGCCTCACGCATTTCACACCGTGCCGAATTCGAGGCAGGGAGCCTGGCACGTAATGGGGAAGGGCATTGTTCTGCAGACACTGTGGAACACATCACCCCACATCTTAGCAACAACCACAGGTTTGTGAATTCTGGGAGTGCAAATTTAGACCTAGCCCAGTGGAGATGGCTTGTCTTTGCTACATGCCGACTATCTGGGACAGATCCTCTGAAGACCTGAAGGTCTCCAGACTCCCATGTTGTGTGCCTGGACTCTGACAGCTGGAAGACAGGGACAGTCCACAGGAGGCCTCTCCACGCAGCACGTCCGCCTCACAGCATGGCCGCCTCAAGTCGTCAGCTCAGGGCTCCAGGTGTGAGGGCCCAGGGCGCTGGGAAGAAGCTGTATCACCTTTGATGACACAGCCTTGTAAGGACACCACATTGCAATGGTTGAAGCAGTCACGCCATTCAAGGGGATGGGACGGATGGGACAGACAGCCTACTTTTCGATAAAAGATGAATCATATAATTTGGGGATTATGTCATAAAAATGTTCTAGTTACGACGGCTTTAGAGTGGAAACAATCTGAGTCTTGGCTTCGTGACCTCACTAACTTTCTCATACTTTAAAAATATTTTTGTTATATGTACTTAAGGTATAACATATTTTGATATGAAATGATTACTGCAGTGAAGCCAAGTAACATACCTTTCATCTCACATAGTTATGTGTTTTGTGCAAGGCAAGAGCACATAAAATATACTCACTTGACAAATTTCCACTATACGATACTGTATTATTAACTATAGTCCTCACGCTCTACATTAGTTCTCTAGACTTATTCATCCCACGTAACTGCAGCTCAGCACCTTTGATCTACTTCTTCCTATTTCCTCCCTCCCGTGCCCCTGGAAACCACCCTTCTACTTTCCGATTGTGTGTATTTAACATTTTTTTTAGATGCTACATACAAGGGAGATCACGTAACATTTTTCTTTCTGTGCCTGGTTTATTTCACTTAGCATGATGTCTTCCGCGTTCATCCATGTTGTTGAAAATGGCAAAATCTCCTTTTATGAGGTGTAATAATATTTCTCATCCTTACAGCAGCAGTATAATTAGTACATATCTCTTACAGATTTTGTAAAATTAAAGGAGGTCACACCCATTGTTGATGTTACCACTAAACTTTGGTTGTGTGCTGTCTTTTCTGTAAAGGCTGGAGTCCATTTCATTAGACTTATATTGATGCTTAAATCATAGCTTGGGTGGGAGATATTTTTAGTGTTTTTAGTAGAAAGGGGAATATTAGGGTATTGATAATTGTATGTGCTTTGACAACATGGATTTCTGCAACGCAGATTGCTAACCTGACCATGGATCAGGTAGGTTTCACCCTTTACGGATTCCAAGCAGCTACATTCATTGGCTCTCTGGCTTACTCCTTTCTTGTTTCTTTTTATTTCTGCATTCTTGCCACTGCCTCTCCTCTCTTTTTCTTCTGTATTGTAATGCCTTCTTCTAACTTTACATAGGTCCCTCGTTGTTGGCATTACAGGGATAACCATGCACGAGGACTCTGAGCGGAAGTTCACATCTTGTGTGCTTCTGGTCAACGAACCAAGAATAGGGGTGCAGGTATATTCTTTTAATGCCCACTTCACAAAAAGCCAGTTAGTTCAATCATCAATTCACCAAATGCTCAATTTACTGAAATTACTGGATTCTTCAATATGTTGACAATGTTTTTCTTTCCTCTCTTTATCAAGTTATAGTTATTTATATTTATAAAGATATTGGAATGGGGACTTTCAGAAACAGATTTTGAAGGTCTCTGGGTCATATTAGTTGACAGATTATGCAGACAAAACCAAAGCACCATTTTAAACAATATTTAATTTGTGTGAGGCCAAAAAAAAAAAAAATGATAGCAGAGAATGAACATGTCCTAGCCTAGGCTGCAGAGCCGGGAGAGGGAAGACTAAGGACAGAAAAGAGAGGATATAAAGGAAGACAGGTGGGGAGGGGAGTCTGAGGGTGTGCGGTGGGGTTGAGGGAAGTTCGGGGAGGCCATGCTGCAGAGGGGGAGTCTGAGGGCCCCAGGAATACCCATTCCCCGATTCCCTAGAGCTTCCTTATGTCCCATTATTTATTCCATATAAGTTGCTATAAACTTTATAAATAGTTAAGATAAACAAGTTTTGGTAAAATTGATAATTTCAGAGCATTGATTCCACTGTAAGTTGGTCATTGGACATTGTTTCAGTTAATTAGACTTTGGTAAGTTGCATGGAGCCATTCCATCCCAGGGTTCGCCCACGGGCAGGTCTTGTCCACGCTGCCAGTGGGGATTTTACACATGGTGGGTCCATGGAGAGGAGGGAAGGCAGCCATACTTGGGAGAAAAGTTCAATCAGGGTGTACTAACTGGCAAAGTACAGATGGCAAGGCCAACGGAAGATTGGGGAAGAAACTCTTGTTCTGTGGTTGGTAACAACAACAGCAACAACAACAAAACCAGCTCCTAGAAACATGCAGCCTCCACCTGCCAAAGAAAGGTGGGCCAGGGTGTACCTGGGAGTGTGCATGTTCCTTTCATTTAATTTTAGTGGATAAAACCTGGCTTGGAATTCCGCTAGCCTTGAATCTACCACTATCTTAGGTAATAGAGATTTTTCTCTGCACAGGAAAAGTTCCTTCTTTTTTAGGTAACTGAGAAAAAATGCCTTTTAAATTTCCACATTGTCCATACTGTTTCTGAAGAGGTCAGTTAAGAGTGCGGCGCTCGGACGCTACTTGATCTGCATTTCTCAGCCTTACTGCTAGAGGGCAGCAGCAGCACCTGTTCAAAACTTCACGAGCTTTTTTTTTTTTTTTTTTTTTTTTTTGCCTTCTGGACATCTTTTATTTAGCCAGCATCAAAGAAAGAACTTATGGATTCCATATAAATGTAGCTCAGGTTTAGTTCTTTTTCTGGCAGGGAGAA
>RJWJ010044993.1:0-11933 GCA_004363605.1 Indri indri
TGACTTGTGGTTATTTTTTGCAGCAGAAAATAAAATTTCTCTTATTCCAAATACTATAGCTATTTTGCCTTCCTTCCTTCTATCTTTCCATCCTCCTTTCCTTCCTCTCCTCCTTCCTCCTTCCTTTCCTTCTATGCTTTCTCAAATGCTGTCTTTATGCATAATGAGGCCTTACAGGGAGGCTATAGTCAATCTTTCTTAGAACTTGCCAAAAAAAGTAGAATAAATCTAAAGTAATAGGAAGTTTATCTTTCCTACATTTCTGTTAGAAAGAGATTCCCATCATCTCTGTGCCTCCCTGTGTGAGCGTTCAGAGTCCTGTGTGCAGCTGCAGAGATAAGAACTGTGAGTTGTGCTGTAGAGTTGACTCCGACCATGCTGATGGCCCATCGAGCAGCCATGTGAATGAAAATTTATCATTTTCCTTTTCTTCCCTGCACTGGGGCATCAGAATCTAAAAAGGTAGAAATTCTTATTGAATTCTCTTAATTTACTGAGAAGATATTTCCAAGGAAGGCCATATGAATTTGAAACAATGAAAATCAAATTCATTTGCTTGTGAAACTATAAAACGCAACTGTCTCATCATTTATCATCCAAATTTCTAGCCTTTTGTACACTCTACCTACACCAGCCCTTATCTCTGATTATTTAACTGTTTACCTACCTTTGCATTGAACTATGAGTTCTTAAAGAGCAAGTCATCTTAGTTCCTTTACATTCCCAGGGCTTACAGAGTATGGATCACATAATAAGTGAGTAAATATTTTGGCAATGAATGAGTTACATTAGAATATACTTCTTTTTTTTTTTTTTAGACAGAGTCTTACTCTTTTTGCCCGAGCTAGAGTGCCACGGCGTCAGCCTAGCTCACAGCAACCTCAAACTCCTGGGCTCAAGCAATCCTACTGCCTCAGCCTCTCGAGTAGCTGGGACTACAGGCATGCGCCACCATACCCAGCTAATTTTTTCTATATAGTTTTAGTTGTCCGATTAATTTCTTTCTATTTTTAGTAGAGACGGGGTCTTGCTCTTGCTCAGGCTTGTGTCGAACTCCTGAGCTCAAACAATCCGCCCACCTCGGCCTCCCAGAGTGCTAGGATTACAGGTGTGAGCCACCGCGCCCGGCCAGAATATACTTCTTATTACATGGTAATGAATTCTGCGTTAAAATTACCCCACATAATCTGTCATTGTGCCCCAGTACTGTGCACCCTCACTGCTGCCTCAGTGGATTGGCCCAGAAAACTCTGAACTGCCTTTTATCAGATGGCAATATGTGAAAGGTACAAACTTCAGACTAGTTTACATCAAGTAGGCTTGCAAGAAACATTAAAGCATGACCAGCAACAAGCAATGAAAGATTCCAGAAGCAAAATTACAAGTACATTTACATTACCGTTTTCAAACTGCTTTCACTCACAAAAAAAAAGCCTTTATGTTAGGGTGTCTATCAACATGAATGACATATTTCTCCATAAACATTGAGTTCTGACCTCTTCTCCTTCATTTTAAAGAAGGAAAATTAAAGTCAAAACTATTTATATAATTCTTCCTGGACCAGTCAGTGGTAGTTGATACCAAGGACACATGGTTTCTGGTGATGGAGTCAAATTAGGACAGGTGTGATTCAGTAGAGTTCACCATGTCACCATTTCCATTCTATCCTCCAGGTTGGAAAAGAATCACTACTCGGGCACCTTATGAAATCAGGGCACGCTAGAAGAAACTGATGGATCAGTGGCAGTAGTTTGGCTGTGCTTTTTCTTATCATCAAATAGCATTTTTGGGGGTTTAGACTCTATCTTGAAAGAGGAGGGGACAAAAACAATCTAGCACTAATTTATACCAACTCTCAGAGCACACAAAATATTCTCCTAAACTGGCCCATTCTTTTGTTGCTTCACCTCAGCAACAAGGGGTCAATCTGATTTCACCACTCAGACCTCCACATTCAGAAGATGCAGGGTTGGATACATGCTGGCCATATAAGGAATAAAAGTAATGATGTTAAATTTTTAAAAGAGAATATATTGTAAACTGTTACTTCCCCATTGCTTTTGATAGAGGGCTTTGTTTATTTGTCACCCCTCTCCAAACAAAACAAAATCCAAGCCAGTGAGGATGAGGATGGAAGTCTTGTATAAACAGTACAGCTTTTCTTGAACTTCAATAGGGTCAAAGCAACCTAGATCTTCATGCCAAAGTCAGTACTTAACGTCTGTCTCGTAAAACTTAGAGAAGACCTTAATTTATGCAATGTGGATTATAAGATTAATTGAAGGATGATGACTCAGACAATCTGGTATCCTGGGGAATAGCTTAATAGGTATAAATTAAAATTCTAACACATGATTAAAAGTTTAAAATTACAGTTAGATAGGAAGAAG
This sequence comes from Indri indri, assembly GCA_004363605.1. NCBI lineage: Eukaryota > Metazoa > Chordata > Mammalia > Primates > Indriidae > Indri > Indri indri. The sequence goes on from RJWJ010044993.1 coordinate 2,391, forward strand.
TTCAAGAGATCTATTGTACAACATGGTGACTTTAGTTAGTAATATATTGTATTCTTGAAAAATGCTAAGAGAGTGGATGTAAAGTGTTCTCATCATGCAAATGATAACCATGTGAGGTAATGCTTATGGTTAATTAGCTAGATGTAGTCATTCCACAATTTATATATACTTCAAAGCATCATGTTGAACACAGTAAATACACATAATTTTATCTGTCAATTTTTTTGAACAAAAGCTAAAAATCAGCCACTAATTTCCTTTCATTCATCTCCTTTCTTCAGTTTTACCTTGAACTAGCAGCAACAATGTATAAACATTGGGCATAAACCCATCTTTCCCAAGGACGAATGATCAGTATTGGTGTGTCCAAATACATGTATTTATCCAATTTGCATGCAATGTGTATTTTTTATCTTTAGGAAGAACCTTGATTGTGATGGTCGTTTTTAAAGCAATAACTTCTGAAATCCTCCAGAGTGGAGCAGCAACATACTCTTGTATATGTAGATTTATTTTATCAGATTTTTGAGGTCAAAATGATCCTTCAAAAGAAAGTTAATTTTGCATTAATGTGACTCATACAGTCACAGTTATCCAGGTTGCTGGACCAGACTTCCATTTTCTTTTTTCTTTTCTTTTTTTAAATTTCAAAATACTCAGGGGGTACAAATGTTTGAGATGAAGTAGATTGTTTTTGTAATGTTTGAGTACTGGCTATAGGTATGATTATCACCCAAATAGTTTTCATATTACCCATTTGGTTGGTTTATTCCCCTCCCCTCCTTCTCCCTCTGCCCTGGTTAATTTCCACTGAGTTTTACTTCCCTCTGTGCACATATGTGATCTTTGGTTAGCTCCAGTATATGTGGTGTTTGCTTTCCATTCTTGAGATACTTCACTTATGAGAATGGTCTCCAGCTCTATCCAGATTGTTGCCAAAGGTATTATTTCATCTTTTTTATGGCTGAGTAGTATTCCATGGTATACATATACCACATTTGGTTAATCCACTCATGAACTGATGGGCACTTGGGTTGATTCCACATCTTTGCAATTATGAATTGTGCTGCAATAAACATTTGGCTGCAGATGCCTTTTTGATGAAAAGTCTTCTTTTCCTTTGGATAAATACTCAATACTGGGATCAAATGGTACGTCTACTTTTAGTTCTTTGAAGAATCTCCATACTGTTTTCCATAGAGATTGTACTAATTTGCAGTCCCACCAATAGTGTATAAGCATTCCTTTCTCTCTGCACCCATGCCAGCATCTATTGTTCTTAGGTTTTTTAATAAAAGCCATTTTAACTGGGGTAAGGTAATATCTCATTGTGGTTTTAATTTGCATTTCCCTGATGATTAGTGATGTTGAGCATGTTTCCATATGTTTATTGGCCATTTGTCTTTCTTTTGAGAAGCTTCCATTCATATTTTTTGCCCACTTTTTAATAGGGTTGATTTTTTTCTTGCTGATTTGCTTGAGTTCTTTGTAAATTCTGGTTATTAGCCCTTTATCTGATGTGCAGCTTGTGAATATTTTTTCTCATTCTGTAGGTGTCTATTTGCTCTCTTGATTATTTCCTTAGCTGTGCAGAAGATTTTTAGTTTAGTCAAGTCCCATTTATTAATTTTTGTTGTGGCCATGATTGCCATTGGGGTCTTTTTTAATACACTTTTTGCCTAGGTTGATATCTAGAAGCATTTTTCCTACATTTTCCTCTCGAATTCTTATGGTTTCATGCCTTAGGTCTAAGTCTTTTGTCCATTTTAAATTAATTTTTGTGAGTAGTGAGAGGTAGGGGTCCTGTTTCATTCTTCTGCATGTGGCTATCTGATTTTCCCAGCACCATTTCTTGAATACGGCTTCTTTTCTCCAATGTACGTTGTTGTCTGTTTGTCAAAGATCAGTTGGTTGTAAGTAGATGGATTTATATCTGGGTTCTCTGTTCTATTCCATGTGTCTATTTTTGTACCAATACCATGCTGTTTTGGTTACTATAGCCTTGTAGTATAGTTTGAAGTCTAGTAATGTGATGCTTCCAGATCTATTCTTTTTGCTTAAGATTGCTTTGGCTATTTGGGCTCTTTTTTTGGTTCCAAATGAAGTGTAGAATTATTTTTTCTATATCTATGAGGTATGACTTTGGTAATTTGGTGGGAATTACATTGAATTTGTAAATCACTTTGGGATTATGGACACTTTAACAATGTTGATTCTACCTATCCATGAACATGTTTTTCCATTTGTTTGTATCCTCTGCGATTTCTTTCCTCGGAGTTCGTAGTTCTCCTTGTAGAGGTTTTTCACCTCCTTGGTTAAGTATATTCCTAGGTATTTTATTTTCTTTGTAGCTATTGTGAATGGTATTGAGTCTTTGATTTGACTCTCAGCTTGACTGTTATTGGTATACAGAAATGCTACTGATTTATGTATGTTGATTTTGTAACCTGAGACTTTGCTGAATTTATTTATCACTTCCAGGCACTCTTGGTGGAATCTGTGGGGTTTTCTAGATACAGGGTCATATCATCAATGAAGAGCAATAGTTTGACCTCCTCTTTCCAGATTTGGATACCCTTAATTTTCTTCTTTTGCCTGATTTCCCTGACTAGGACTTCCAGCACAATGTTGAATAGAAGTGGTGACAGTGGACATCCTTGTCTTGTTCCGGTTCTTAGAGGGAATGCTTTCAACATTTCCCCATTTAGTATGATATTGGCTGTGAGTTTGTCATATATGGCTTTTATAATTCTGAGATATGTCCCTTCTATGCCTAGTTTGTTGAGGGTTTTTAATCATGAAAGGGTGCTGGATTTTGTTGAATGCATTTTCTGCATCTATTAAGATGATCATATGGTCTTTGTTTTTGCTTTTGTTTATGTGGTGAATCACATTTATTGATTTATGTATGTTGAACCATCATTGCATCCCTGGGATGAAGCTCCTGGTGGATTATTTTTTGATATGCTGTTCAATTCAGTTTGCTAGTATTTTATTGAGGATTTTTGCATCTATATTCATAAGGGATATTGGTCTGTAGTTTTATTTTTTTGTTGTGTCCTTTCCTGGCTTTGGTATCAAGGCGATACTGGCTTTGCAGAATGAATTGGGGAGGAGTCCCTCCTTCTAATTATTATGAAATAATTTCTACATTAGGAGTGTCAGATCTTCTTTGTAGGTCTGATAGAATTTCCCTATGAATCCACCTGGGATTCTGCTTGGACCTTCATTATTTCTTTTCTTCTGCTTGCTTTGGGTTTGCTTTGTTCTTCCTTTTCCAGTTTCTTGACATGTGACCTTAAGTTGTTAATTTTTAATTTTTCTGTCTTTTGATGTAGGCATTTAAGGCTATGAATTTTCTCCCTGAGGAATGCTTTTACTTTGTCTCAATGGTTTTGATAGTTTGTGACCCCTTTGTCATTCAGCTCCAATAATTTTTTGATTTCCATCTTAATTTCTTTCTTGACCCAATAGTCAGTCAGCAGCAGGTTGTTTAATTTCCTTGACTTTGTGAACGTTTGTGTATTTCTCTTGTAATTGATTTCTAGTTTTATTCCTCTGTGGTCTGAGAAGGTACATGGTGTAATTTCGATTTTTTTGAATTTATTGAGGCCCACTTTGTGGCCTAAGATATATCAGTCTGGGAGGATGTCCCAAGTGCTGCTGAGAAGAATGCGTATTCTATAGTTTTGGGGTAGAATGTTCTGTAAATGTCTGTTAGGTCCATTTGATTTAGAGTTTGGTTTAAGTCCATTACTTCTTTATTTATTTTCTGTTTTGATGATTTTTCAAGCTCTCATGGTGGAATGTTTATTTCCCTGGCAATTATGATGGTGCTGTTTATTTCTTTGCTTAGCTCTACTAAGATTTCCTTTATATATCTGGGAGCTTCTGCATTGGGTGCATAAATATTTAGGATTGTTATGTCTTCTTATTGGATAGCTCCCTTTACCATTATATAATGACCCTCTTTGTCATTCTTTACCTTTGTTGGCTTAAAGTCAATTTTATCTGATATGAAGATGGCTACATGTACTCTCTTTTGATTTCCATTTGTGTGGAATTTTTTTTTGACCCTTTCATATTAGTCTGTGTGCATTTTTGTGGTTTAAATGTATCTCCTGGAGACAACACATACTTGGGTTGTGTTTTTTCATCTATTCAGCCAGGTGTGTCTTTTGAGAGGAACATTCAGTCCTTCCACATTAATTGATAGCATTGATATGTAGAATGTTGGTCTGTTTATCCTGCTAAGTCACCCCTTACTTTGTTTTACCTCTTGCTCTATTGTTTTATAGGAGTTGTGAGTTTGGGGGATTTTTATTTTTTTTAGGTGAAATTACACTGGTGGGTACCTATTGGGCTGATTTGTATACAGTGCTGTTCTGAGTATTTCATGCAGAGAAGGTCTGGTCAGGCAAATTCCCTCAGTGTTTGCCTGTCTGGAAAAGACTTAATTTCTCTGTTGACTGTGAAACTTAGTTTTGCAGGATACAAAATTCTAGGCTGGCAGTTGTTCTGTTTGTGTCGATTGAAGATGGGGCCCCAATCCTTTCTGGCTTGTAAGGTTTCCACTGGGAAGTCTGCAATTAGCTTGATGGGTTTTCCTTTGCATGTTATTTGATGCTTTCATCTTGCTGCTTGCAGAATTTTCTCCTCCATTTTGACTTTAGCCAGGTTGATTACTATGTGTCTGGGAGATGACCTATTTGCTATGAATCTTCCCAGTGTTCCATGTCCATCTTGTATGTGTATGTCTGAATTTCTGGTGATGCCTGGGAAGTTTTCCTGAATAATTTCTTCAAATAGGTATTCCACGCTTTTCACTCTTTCTTCTTCTCCCTCTGGGATACCTATTATTAGAATGTTAGTTTGCTTCCCTTAATCCCGTCTCTCTCAGTGATTGCTTAGACTTTTTTATACTCTTCTCCACCTCTTTGAATGACTGGGTTATCTCGAGGACCTTGTCTTCAAACTCTGAGATTCTTTCTTTTCCTTGGATTACCCTGTTGTTAAAGCTTTCTACTGCATTTTGAAATTTCCTAAATGACTCTCATTTCTTTAAGTTCTATTATATCCTTTCTTATGTTGTCTTGCTCCTAGTGACCTTTTCATTTTTTTCATTGATTTCCTGAAATACCTTTTTGGCTTTTTGTTGGTTTCCAACTTTCTCTTCAATTCCATTCATCTTATTTGCCATTAATATTCTGAATTCCATTTCTGTCATTTTGGCAATTTCCTTGTAGGTGGAATCCACTACTGTAGCTCCATTATATTCTCTTAGGGGTGTCAAACTATTTTGTTTTTTCATATCGCTAGGGTTCTTTTGCTGGTTTCTTCTCATTTGGCGCCTCTTCTTTTGCCTCTGGGTTAATAGGTATGCAGGGCACTTGTGCTCCTTTGCGGGGGGCTCTTTCACACCAAGTCCAGGAGTGATGACATCTCAGGGCTGGGAGATCCTGAGTGAAGTGTTGGACTTCGGGAAGGTTCTGCCAGACCAGTGGTAGTGGTGGGGCTCAATTGTGGGGTCTTTTGGACCGTTCACAACTCTGGAGTCTCAGGGGTGGAATCGTAGGCCCAGAGGGGGCCCAGGAGCTACAGGTGCAGAACCTCAGGCACAGCAAGAGCTTCAGAGCTGGCTCTGGGGATTTTGGGGGCAGAGTCACTCATATGGGGTGCTGTTCTACCAGCACAGGGACTGCTGATGCCCAGTCACGCAGGTGGGGATTTGTCTCAGCAGTCTAGGGTCTGCATAGGCAGGCTGGAGCTGGTGGTTGGCCAAGGTTCTCTTTCAACTCCTAGAACCCACTGAGGCAGTCACCCCAGGCTTCTCGAGTTGTGCTTGTGGTGTCTGAGGCTCCTCCTGTGTTTGGCTCCCATGCTGGGGAGGAGTCATGCTTGGCCCTCAGTCACAGGGCATGACACTGGGGAGTGTCTGCTCCGGCCCTGGCCCACCTGGGGTGATGCAAATGTTACTACTAGATGGCTGGATCCTGAGTGGATCTGGCTTTGTGTACCAGAGAGATCAGAATGTCATCAGTTGCAAAAGTCTGAGATTGGCAGGCATCAGATCTCTTCTGCACCTACTCTCTGGTGGAATGTCTCTGCTTAGGCTCTGAGCAGCTCCCTGATCAGCCCAGACATTTGCCGTGGAAGAGGGAGACCCCTCACAGATTAAGCTGCCTGTAACTTTTATTTCTCTCCTATAAAAAACAGTGTCCCCTCAGGTTGCCTCTATCCTGCTATCTTCACCTCTTCCCAGCAGTGTGAATTGTACTAGGACCCCAGCTTAATCTCCAAGACAGTGAGTGATACTTGTAAGAATCACCCATGCCCTGTTTGATTGAGTTGGTAGATGCTGTGATGAGCTACAGAGTTGTTCTCCCTGTTAGTAGTTGATGCTTGCTGGAGAGAGCCAACTGCCAAGATGTTCTTTTGTGCCTGTGATAAGCTCTAATCCCTCAGGTGGAGTGTTTGAATACCCCAGGCTTTGGGAAGGGACCTATACTTCCTGTGGGCTTGCTTGGACCCCACCACAGCAGAGGTGGACAGAGAAGCAAGACCAGGCATGGTTAGGTTGTGTGAGCCTGGAAGATTTTGCAGGGCTCAGAGGTTGTTTTCCTGGCTGCTAGAGGGAGTAGCCCTCTAGCTGGGAGGAAGGTCGAGGCAGGCTCTCCAGACCAGGAAGGCTGCTATTGAGGAAGGGGCCGCATGACCCAGGTACCTCAATGCACCATATTCAGTTGCTATGGTACCACAGGCTGGGATCTTCCCTGCAGGGGACCCTCCCTGGTCTAACAGTGCAACTTTGAGCCTCAGCAGGGCTCCAAGGTTACTTTCCCAGTTGCTAGGGAAAACTGCTGGGAGGAGAGTCAAGGCAGGTTCTCCAGACCAGGGCTGCTGGTGGGGGAGGGGCCACAAATCCCTAATGGCCTGGGCCACGCTTGGTTGCTATGGTATCATGGGCTGGGATCTTCCCCTCTGGAGGACCTGTCCTAGCCCAACCAACAGCATGGCTTTCCTGCAGGGTGGGATGGGCACTCTCCCCGACTGCCATGTCTCAGACCCCCCCAGTTTTCTCCTATCAGTTCTGTTCATGTGGTCTCTTGCCTCCTGAGTCCAGCTCCCAAACCTCCTCCCTGTGTTCCCCAGTAACCTGTTTGAGTCTGGGGCACACAGGATCTGGCCTGCATATCTGACCCACTGTCATGCGTGTCTGCAAAACACCAGTGGGCAGCTAATTCCCAGATTGGGCACCCCAGGCCCACTGCAGGTCCTCAAGGGAAAAGGCATGGGCCCCACTCTCTGTGGAACTGTCAGACTGGAGTACATGCCAACTGGGGAGGGGCAGCTGCTCACCACATTCTCGGCTCTAACTATCTGCTGGTTGCAGTGGGTGGGGGAGGGGTGGGTAAGGATAAGTGTCTGAATGGAAGAAAGCCAGCTCTCCAGACTATTGGTTCACTCTCCTTGGAGGGGAGCTTTGCACAAAATGTTGAAGCTCTGGAATCACACAAGTTCTCCCCCTAATTCCATGGTTGCCTCAATGCTTGGGCTCATGGGGGTGGAAAACCTTTCAAGTCACTTGGTAGCCCGCTGATCACCGAAGGAGTGTGGTGGGGAGAAAGGGATTCCCCCTTACCTGTTCCCTGGGCTCTGAGCCTTTCTAGGTTTGATCCTTGCTGATATCTTTTTTCCTTTATCTTTGTCCTTCTCTGCTTTGCAATTTTCCTCCATGAGGTTTCCCCAGTAGGCTCCAGCACTTCTCTCTATGATCTCCACCTGAGTTTTGTCCCCTCTCCCCGCTCCTTTATTGGAACCTATTGCTTCCTTTTGGGACAGTCTGGAAAGCGATGTCTCTAGTCCACCATCTTGCTCCTCCCCACTGACTTTCATTTTCTTTTGCCTAAGAAGTAGGGCAGACTCTCCCTCTAATACAATTCTCCTTGAGCCTCCTAGTAAGTGTGATAACCAAGTGAACTGTACACTTAAACCTTCTCCAAGCCCCATCTGCTGAAATGCAGTTTTGTAGAACTTGGCAGTGGCATTCAGTTATAGCCAACTCCTGATTGGTCATGTGAGTGGGGAATATTGATTATTAACATAAGAATTATTATTATTTTTTTCACTCAAGAACCTTAATCAGAGAGAAGAATATACTGGAGTTTAGAAGCATGGGTCAAAGTAGCTACTGCAAGAAAAAACATTTTTAATATCTTTTTATTCTTAATGCATAAGAATTTTGCTTTCAAGTCTATCACGTATCTGTGGGCAGTTTGGTGTCTTTAAATGGACAACTGGATTTCTTTAGTCTCATGTAAAGTGCTATGCAAATGCAGTTCAGGTCCGTTCTTCCAACCAAATGGCTCTCCTAACACCAAAAAGCAAAGCCGGAGACAAGGACTTGGGAGGTGAGATTGCAGCGAGAGTGAGACAGGCACAAGGGAAATCCAATGAACAATGCATTACTGAGCTGCTTACTGTGGTGAGCAACTGGGACTCAACTTTCTGAAGAATCATGTGTATTGCTTTTCAGGATCATTCTGAAGGACATGGAGCTGAGACACTTATGCCTCATGACTTGTGAATTCTCCCCAGGGGCATTAACTTGCCTGCACTTCTGGGTTTACCCTCCACGCAGCTTGAGCAAGCTCTTGAGACTTTGGGAAAGAGCTTGAGAAGGAAAAGTTGAGAGACATGGCGGGCACTCAGACTGCAAGTTGGCTTACATGAGAACTGCCCTTCACTGTCATAGGTAAACTTCGAGGAGTGTTGAGAGGAGATAGCGTGGAACACCAAAAACATGTCCTTCATCCCCCTATGTGGACTTTTTGAGCCATATGTTAATAAATTATATTTTAATATATTTTCCTTAATGACCATTCTAGTAAAATTGATGCTCCAGGAAGCATGTTTATCCTGTGGTGTTAAGTAGTCTAGGCATGCCCATTTAGAAGCCCAGAAATGAATTTGGATTTGGAAATCACAGTAGGAGATATGTGAGTTGCCTAGGAGAGTTCCCCAGGGATGGTGGGAACAGGCAGTGCTCCATGGTGCCAGGAGAAGAGGAGGTAGCTTCAAACTTATTCTTCATCTGGTCCTTTAAGCCTTCCCTTAGCTTCTCCAGATTATATTCATCACTCTCTTTTATCTCCTACTGTAGAATTTGGAGGCTTCTTGTATTTGCTTTTATTGCTGAGAACTCCCCTCAGCGCTTGAGCTATGATGCAACTCATAAGAAGATCAGAAGCCTGGCCTAGGCTCCCTAATTCTAAGACCAGTACATTTTATGCTAACCAGGGTTACCCCAGAGAAACAAAAATTGGCTGAAACATGGAAAACATGTCCAGATGAAGGTCTGCTTGATTAAATAGCATGTTACATACATTACAATTTACTCACGGTCTGCAGAGCTATCTTGAGAATAAAGAGCCCAGAGAAGGAGTCTGAAGAAGGCAGTTTGGGTTTGCTCTCTATCTCTTAAGGGCAGAGGGAAAAACATTTGTTGAGTATGTGCTCTAAGGACGGCATTAGCCAAAGCCA
>RJWJ010044994.1:0-11931 GCA_004363605.1 Indri indri
TGACAGTTTCTTTGGCTGTGCAGAAGCTTTTTAATTTGATCAGGTTCCATTTATTTATTTTGGTTGTTGCTGTGATTGCCTTTGGGGTCTTCTTCATAAATTCTTTGCCTAGGCTAATGTCTAGAATAGTATTTCCAACATACTCCTCTAGAATTCTAATAGTTTCACTCCTTAGGTTTAAATCTGTTACCCAGCGTGAGTTGATTTTTGTGAGAGGTGAAGGGTGTGGATCCTGGTTCAGTCTTCTACATGTGGCTATCCAGTTTTCCCAGCACCATTTATTGAATAAGGATTCTTTTCCTCAGTGTATATTTTTGTCTGCTTTGTCAAAGATTAGGTGGCTATATGAGGATGGTTTTATATCTGGGTTCTCAGTTCTGTTCTGCTGGTCAATGGCTCTATTTTTATGCCAGTACCAAGCTGTTCTGATTACTACAGCCTTATAATAAAGTTTGAAGTCTGGTAAGTTGATACCTCCCATTTTGTTTTTATTGCCTAGAATTGTTTTTGCTATGCGGGGTCTTCTCTGGTTCCATACAAAGTGTAAAATTAATTTTTCTACATCTGTGAAGAATGATGTTGGTATTTTAATAGGGATTATGTTGAATCTGTAGATCACTTTGGGTAGTATAGACATCTTAATCATGTTGATTCTGCCGACCCACAAGCATGGTATGGTTTTCCACCTGTTTACATCCTCTGCTATTTCCTTCCTCAATGTTTCTGGATACAATTTCTTATTTGTATTCTTACCAGGTCTGTTGACACTGAACTTTAGTTTTCTCTTTGGTGAACTGGTGATTCTAATCTGTACCTTACCTATTTTATGGAGTGATATTAACTGAGGTGAAAATGAAGTATTGGATGTGATATGAACTTTTGTTATTGTATCTCTCGTGATAGACTAGGTTTTGCTGCAGTAACAGAAAAACAAAGCTCCAAATCTCAGTGATTATAAACCTAGTCGGTAGGCAGAAGTTTCTGTCTCCCTCATGCTACAGGAGTTTGGTTTCTTATAATCCCTGTGAGACCCGGCCTAATGGAAACTCCATGTTAGCATGTGCTTCCACAGTCACCAGGTCGGGGGAAAGATGCTGGCAAATCATGCTCTGGCACTTAAAACTTTTCCCCAGAAATGACACCCCTAATTCTGCTCACATTTCGTTAGCCAAATCAAGTCTCATGGCCACATGAGTGAATGGGCAAGTGCAAGTCTACCATGCACCTGTAGGGAGAGAGGAACAGGCCTTTCTGTGATGAGCTTTAATGACTTTCACAGGTGTTTACATGCAGAATTATAACCTATTTATCCTGTGATGAATTTAGTGAAAAAATTATTTTTGCCTTGCAATGGTAGGGAGGATTGTTATATAACTTTCTATATGAATTATGGATGTGTGCAGCCAAGATTTGAGAAAGAGAGATGTTCTCATATGAAATAAATAAACATCTAGAGACTTTTTTCACAGCACATGCACTATTATATTTCTTTTATTAGGAACATAAGATAGGTAGAGAGATAGATAAATAAGATGATTGATCGATAATATGGATGATTGATAGGTTGATATACAGAAATGAAATAGAAAAATGTAAGAAAGGAGATGGACAACAGGCTTGCTGAGGAATTCTATAGCTAGACTGGGGAAGGTTTTTTGGGGGGAACATTAGTTAAGCATTGAATGTTGAAGATTATAGAGAGGGAAGGATGAACTATAACACAGAGAAGTAGAATTCAACACAGAAATTCTGATTTCCGGGCTATTCTTATAAGCACATTTATGTTGTTTTTGATAAGATATCAGGACCTTTTAATCTAACGACTCCGCTCTTCTGTGTCTCAGTTTCTTTTCACTTTGTCTTATTTCTTTCCCATTTAAAAGACCAGCCATGGAAGAAATTTTGGAAACTATGTCCATTTCTATGTATGCAATGGCTCCTTAAAACTGAAAAGATCAATTAGGAAATTACCGGCTCCTTCATACTTCTTTTGTCACTTCAAATTATTAATTGCTCAAATTGGTCTCTCTAACTTAGCTGTGTGTTAAAATATCAGATCAATAAAGATTAGTTTAAATCAAGTGAGTGTATGTAACTTGCACACTCCTTGTGATTTCTAGGAAACACCCCAAATCGTTGAGGATTTTCAATCAATAATGACGCCAATGAAAGCTGGGATCAGTTAGGGTACTTGCAACTTTTCATTCTTTTTCCTAAGTTTCAGCCTTCATTTATGGGAATAATAATACAGCCAGGCTTTCTTTAAACTCAGTTTATATGTTGTTTTGAAATAAAAGCAGCTTTTTGTGACAGAAATTAAGTTGGCTGCCTTAATGCTAATCACAGTGAATTTCTAATCCAGCTTAAAGGAGATGGTCATGTTAGTTTTCTTGGGCTGTCGTAACAAATTACCACAAAGGGAATGGCTTAAAACAGCAGGCATTTATTCTGTCACAGTTCTGGAGGCCAGAAGTTTGAAGTCAAGGTGTGTCAGAAGGTCATATTCCCCGTGAAGGCTCCAGGGAAGAATCCTTCCTTGCCTTGCCTCTTCCCGGCTTCTGGTGGTTCCCAGTAATCCCTGACATGCTTTGGCTTGTAGCCGCATTACTCCAATCTCTGCCTTTGTTGTCTCTTGGCTCTCTTCCCTCTATCTCTCCTGTGTCTCTGACTCTGAATTTCTCTCTCCTTGTAGGGATACCAGTCATTGAATTTAGGGCTCACTGTAATCTAGTGTGACCTCATTTTAACCTAATTACATCTGCAAAGACTCTTTCCAAAAAAGGGTCACATTCAGAGGTACCAGATGATATGTTACATGTCATTTTAGAGGACACAATTCGACCCACAATAACAACATTATTGAAACTTTTCTGTAATTCTCTAGCATTCTATTTGCAGGATTCTGTGAAATACTTCCCCTCCCAGCCCCAAAATGTATGCCAGATACTAATTTCATCAAGATCATTCTCCTTGCTTCTGATTACCGCTTTATCTAAAAGTCTCCATCATTGTTTACTTGCCCTAAAACTTGGTTCCTTGATATCAACTCTTCTCTTTCTTATGATTTTCTGTGTGACTTGTCAAACTTTTACCTTCTTTCAAAAAGCAATGGGAAGCAGTTCAGATGTACCAGAGTAGACACGCTAGTGATCAAAGGTGAGTCACTATTTCCCCCTCTTTCAGGGATCTGCTGACAGATACTAATGGTAGCTGTCATTGAACCAAATCACAAGCAGTGGTGAAAACAAGGTTTGCACCACTTTTAATGAACATACTTAGAATCGTGTTTTTCTCTTGCTCTTCAACAACCACATTGGGTATGTTTGTATTAATATTTATCTAAATGCTTTTTTTAAAAATCTAAGCAAAATCTTAGAGCACCGTGTTTTCTTTCAAAGTTACATCAATATAATTTTGAGTATAGGAATTAGGGAAAAAGTTGGAAAACCTCATTAAGGATAATAAAGTGACACCCAACGGCATCTTTTTATATTTCACTACATTGCTGTGTTAAACTAACACATACCATACATTATTTTCACTAACTCTAAATGATATTTGGTATCTCCTTCAATTATGAATGTAAACCACAAATCACAGGGGTATTGGCACCAATAGAAATTGTAGATTAGTTTGAAATTACATCACAGGTATCGAAAATATTTCAAATATAATTTTTACTCAGCACTACTTCAAAATTATGTTAGCTACTACTAGCACGTTAAGATCTGTTGATAGATCTTGTTATTTAATGCATTAATAAAAATTGTTTTAATATTTTGATAACTATTTGTATATAATTGTTTTTCATTGTAATATTTTTATTTTGTGCATTTAAAAACAGTTATGTCAAAAATGGTTCCTCAGGTTTTAGTACCTTCTATTTCATGATGGAAGATTAAAAGATAGTTCAAATGTCAGCATTAAATACTACGATTTTATTTTTTTGTCAGATAATTCATTAATAATCTGCATTTTTTAATGAAACTATGATACCTAACATTGGGCTAAATGATTGAAGATACAGGGTTATAAAAATAGAAGAATAACATATACTTCCTGTCCTCAATGACATTACAGTGTAGTTAGTTTCATAGCACATGAGTTGCCACTGTTTATATCATGTCTTAAAATAATTGCTTATATGGTATTTATATAATGCTTTTAAAAACATTGTCAGAATGCTGTCCTATATAAGAATTCACTGGACACCATCAACAGGGTTATTAAATTGGTAAAATAAGATCATACCAGATTTTTAAATAAAGAAGTGAGTTTCCCTTACACAGCGAGAGATGGAACAGGAAAACAGTAAGCTCTTCCAAACTGTAGGTCAGCGAGACTTTCATTTCACGTCACTGTTTCCTTAGAAAAATCCTGCATCAGAAAATCTTTAGTCTTTTTCAGTGTATAATCTATACATCTCCTAAAAGTATAAGATGGCTTGTTAGGCATAAAGTGAGTTGGTTGTGTAAAGACATGGATATCTCATAGAGGGGAGCGGGGTTGGGGAGGAATATGTTGGGATTGGGAAAGCAGCGCCATTTGTGAACTTTTATATGGTTGATGTGCAATAGTTTTTCTTTTTATCCTAACCTATTCCTACATGCAAGTACTCACAGAAACTAGGGAAAGAGATGGAATCAAGCTGAGACAAACTCAAACTGGCTTTAATATCAGCTAGTTGGTTGTGAGCTTCCTGTCAAGGAACTATACCCTAGGTCCTGTTTACTCAAAAAGAGTAATAAGTAGATGAATGGCTTGTTAGAGCATTACTTGGCAGCCTGTTCTATATGAGTCTTTTTTTTCTTTTTTTCCCATCCACCATAGGTAAATGAGAATCTGGAGCCCCATCCCAGACCTACTGAATCAAAATCTGCATTTTAACAAAATCCTCAAGTTATTTGAATGCACATTAAATTTTAAGAACCACTGATGACTTTAAGTTAGGCCATAATAACTGAGAAATGACTGTCGATTCTTACACTTCACTCTTCCATAATTTAAGGAGTTTCTTGTTGCTGTTTCTACCTTCATCAAGAGATATGAGTCCCATACTAATAAAATGCATTCAATAATTAGTTTGGGTGAAAATGTTATTAAATCAGGCAATGGTTCCTAAAGAGCTTATGGACAGATTTTCATAACAGAGAGCTGAGGGTATGAGAAAAACCAGCCCCTGTTGGTACTATAGACTTACCAGGCAAGCTCCGTGAATGTAAGTGGTAACTGTTTAGAGGGAACAAGAAGGCCCAAGTATTGCATTTGGGCAAATTATAAGTGCACATTGTGCCAGGGAAAACCAATATTTTTCCTGCACCAGCTCTGACATGTTCACACATGAATGTATTTCATTCAGAAAAAGTCAAGACTCTAGAATGGCACAGTCTGGTTTTATGAGAAACAGATGTGTCATGGTTCACCCACTCCCTGACCACCTGTGGTTTGCCCATGACTCAACTTTCTTGAATAAAGGGAGTTAACTCTTGGATCCTGAACAAACTCTAAATTACATATTTATTTTCTTCCTCTTTATATTTCTCTTCACTGCTCGTTGCCATGATAGAACCTTACGATTCAGGGAAGTTTGAATACACTACAAAAGGAATTTTCAACCCTTCAAAGCACATTCATTTAAAGGCAAATCCTTGCTCTGGTATGTAGATTAAGATTGTGTTAAAAGTTCAAATAGAATACCAATTTATCCAGCCAATTAGAAAGAATGATTTTTGTTTATATTTTAAAGCTACCTAATTATGAGGTGTCTTTACTTACTGCTTATTTTTTAGTTGAGGATAGGAATTATTCTCTTTCAGAAATGTGCTTTTAGATGCCATTGGTTAATCACTTAATTGTCAGCTACCTCTATTCATAGAATGATGTGGCCAAATTAAAGCCATTAGTATTCCTCAAACTTTACTTCAGGCAATAACTGCTGTTAAATCTCACTCTGCACCACTTAATTGCTCAAAAGTAACCAAAAGGAATGATTTGAATTGCATTACATTTTATTTCTCCTGCCATGCTCTACTTTCCATTCCACAGAAAATGGGCAGGAAAATGGTCCAATCATAGGTAGGTGGATGGAAAAATACAAGGCACAAATAACCCACATAGGGATAATCACACCTTAAACAGTCACTGACAATATTTTTAAAAAATATTTTTATTTCCATTTATGCAATCAACTTAGGGTTGTTTTTGACATAGGGGCATTTCGTCTTTCTTTTATAAAATCTTTTAAATTTATTTCTTCAGAAGCATTATCTAATTAAAAGCAAATGTATAAATTAATGTAGCCTGTCAAGGAAGTATTCACCATTTTGTGGGCCAAATTATAATTACAATGACATTATCAAAAAAAAAGCAAAAACCTTTTAAACCCCATTATTACTTCATTATAATTTTAATTGAAATGCAGGTAACATGGAATTTTAAATTTCATAAAATCATGGTCTGTATGTCTTGTTTTCAAAATGCTATCCAAATAGCACATGGAAAATTTTATATATTTTTTTTACAAATGGGAAAAGTTACGGGACAAAGAAGCAAACCTGGCCATAATGTGAGTCACTGGGAAACCTTGGAAGGGAACTCCCAAGTGCATTTCCTAAAAGAGTGATTTGCAAGTTTAAATGGACTACCTCTATCCAGAGTGAAAGAATGAATAATCTGTGAAATCTGATATGCTTAAGCATTAATTATTTAGAAGTAAAAATTTACTAAAAACCAATTTCAATGTCATTGTGAGATTTAGTTTTCAGAAAAGAAAACATTTAATTTTAAAATAGTAGGTTTAGAAATGCCTAACTACTTAGTTTACTCTGGTATGATAACTCTCAATGAATTATCAATGTATTTTGGGATTTATTAATTTTATAAACAATAAAACAAAATGATAGTAGGTTTTGGTGATAGACTGAGCTATGGAAAAGTAATAAGCTTTTGTTTAGACAGTTGATTTTTCACATAGCCAAAGTACGATGCTTTTTAAGCCCATTTGATTAAAAAAGTCACAATACTAACATTTCAGGATGTAAGTTATTCTATATGGTCAGATATGGTTCTATTTGATATGTTACAATTTCTGAATTTGAAATTAAAATCTTTTGAATTAAATAGATATATAATAAAAATGCCTGATGATTGTTCATATATACTGATTTTGTACCTTATAAGCAAAGCTACAATGATGTTAAAAGAGTATAATTTATCCAAAATGAATCCTTCATTTTGTACCTGGTGATAATGTCCTAAAAAGGACTTTTACTGTTCAAGCCTTCTACTTCCATCCCTTCAACATATCTAGTGAGTTTCACCAATTTATGTCATTCAAAAAGATGCATCTTGTGAGTATGCCAGTTGACCAGTGATACCATTTTAGATGTTTGCTCAGATAGAGCTGATACCAGGATGGCAAAAAGTGGCCAAGATATGGTTCCTACCATTAGGAAGCCTACAATTTGGCCTAAGGGAAAAACCTGCCCAAAATTTGCTTTAATACAAACAAGGGTTATCCAAAGTGCTGGTGGGGAGGGAGAGGCATAGAGGGAGAGTGAGAAGTAGCATTTGAATTGGGTTTTAGGGGATAGGAAATGTTTTTATTGAAATGTTGAAAGGCAACTTCAGGAAGAGGGTACAGTGTGAGCTAAGGCATGGACGCAGGAAAGTACAGGGTGAATTTAGGTATTGAATCATCTGGTGTAATTTTGGCTCAGAATGGAAAATGTATTAGGAAATACAGATGTAAACATAGGTTGAAGCCAGATTTGAGAAGGCTTAAATTGTGCGCTATGGAGTTAAGACTATTATTTAGGTAACGGGGGAGCAAGAAGAAATGAGTTTTTCTGTCATTAGATTACATTCACATTGATTATAAAAAAGAGAACTGTAAAGTAAATATATATATATATTTAGAATTTAAAAAATCATCAAATAGTTTGAACCACTTGAAATTACCATTTTTGAAAGTTAACAGCAGTCAAATGTCATCACTTTCAT
This sequence comes from Indri indri, assembly GCA_004363605.1. Lineage (NCBI taxonomy): Eukaryota > Metazoa > Chordata > Mammalia > Primates > Indriidae > Indri > Indri indri. Next base: position 8,002 of record RJWJ010044994.1, read on the forward strand.
ATAATTCATCTTAATAATTTACCCTGGAATCAAAAATGTGTATTTTACCACTGACTTTTTAAATGAAAAGACATTCTTAAAATGCGACATAATCAAGATTAAGTTGGGCATTGCTGTGATTTAGTGAAGAAAGCAATGGATCGATTCTATAGTTTTTGACACCTGCTATGTCCTTAGCACACAGTAAGGAACATTGTATACCTTTATTCATTCATTATTACTAAATTCATTTTAAGAATAAATGATGGTCAGAATGTTTACATAAATTTCCAAATCCTTAGCAAGTAAATGATTTTTAAAGATAGAAAAATGATGCTCAGAATGTTTATATAAATTTCCCCAAATAATTAGCCAGTAAATGATGGTGTGGAGATTCAAATATGTGTCTTTGCTTTTTGTCTGTTTTCGTTTTGTCTTGGATTTTGGTTTTGCTTTTTGCTACAATATTGTGTCCTGCTTCACATTGGGAGTAAACTGTCTCTACAGCATGACTGGAAATCCCCAGTGAAAAATCAAACACTTGTTGAGCACCTATCTTGAACGAGACACATAATCCGGTGCTGGGTGTAGAGTAGTCACCAAGAAAGACATTGTTCTTTTTCTTATGAAGCTTACATTAGAATTGGGAGACAGATAACAAAACATTGATTACAGACTAATTTGTTTACTAAAATCATGGTATGTGCTAGAAGACAAAGTAAAGATGAGTTGAGAGTGTATAAGAGGAGGAACTTGATTCCCAGGACAGGAAAAATGGCCTCAGACATTTGTGTTATTAATACATGAAGATACGTAGGAGTTAACAGGTAAATGGAGATGAGAGGACTTTAGGCAAAGAAAATAGCCTAGGTAAAGATTTTTGTTTTTTTACCTAGCATAACATTAAGTGATAACTATATCTCAAGGCAAACAAGATTGGAAATAAAAATCAGGTCCTAAAGAACAGAGTTGTACTCTACCATTGCCCCTCACATACTGGCACTCATCTTCAAAGTCACTACCAACTATTTCTGTGAGTCTCCAGGTTGTATCACATGTTTACCATAGTCCATTACACAAATTGGATGCCCACACTCTCTTGAATTGCCTAAACTCTAAAGTGTGCACAGTTTAAACTGACAAACTGGAATATCCAGCACCTGTAAAGTAGGGAACTAGACTAAGTTATTGTAAAGCTCTATTTCTATCCTAGTAATCTATAATATTGTGTTTCTGTGTTTTACAGGTATCAATAGTGTAAAATTAAATATCTGGTTTTATTAGAAACAGGGCATAGTGAATATGTACAATGACAAAGAACAGGAAGTGAAGGATGAATTGACCTAGATTCTTCTAGATTCTGGAAGAATACTTGCTGAAGAGGCAGGAAAACTTGTGTACCCATTGTCAATGTTGAATATTATTAATAAATTAATAATAAAATTTAATGCAATTTCTTACCTGCTAAAAAGACATATTTAGTTATGTAACAAACACCACAATCAAACTATAAAGTATTTCTATAATCCCCCAAATTCCTCCATTCTTCTTCCTCCTAAATTCCCCAGTTTCTGGCAAGCATTGGTCTGATTTCTGGCCTGATAGTTTTGCCTTTTCCAGAATGTCATATAACTGGAATCATACAGCATATATCCTTTTGGGACTGGCTTTTTTCACTTGGCATAATGTTTTTGAGATTAATCCATTTTGTGACACATATCATTCCTTTATTCCTTTATATTTTCAAGTTTTATCCCATTTTGGGGATGTGCCATAAAAGAATAATTTGTTTATCCTTTCACCAATTGTTGGATATTTGGTTTAGGTGATTATGAATACAACTGCCATAAACATTCTCATGAAGGTCTTTGTGTAGGTACTTTACTTGGATAAATATGTAAAAGAGGAAATCCTTCATTGTGTGGTAAATGTATGTTTAACTTCTTAAGAAACTGCCAACTGTTTTCCAAAGTGGCTGTACCATCTTACATTCCCCTCAGTAATGTATGAGAGTTTCAGTTGTTCAACATGTAGATCAGCACTTGCTAGTGATAGTTTTTAAAATTTTAGCCATTCTAGTTGTCACCCAATGGTATCTTATTATAGTTTTAATTACCATTTCCCTAATACTTAATGATGGCAAACATCTTTTTGTATGGTATTTGCCACCCATATCTCTTCTTAAGTGATGTATCTTTTTAAATATTTTTCCCATTTCTAAAATATAATTGGGTTGTTTGCTTTCTATTAGTGAATTTTAACTTATTACAGTCTACCTTCAAGTAATTTTATACCATTTCACCTATAAGAACCTTACAACACATATTCCATTTACTCCTTCCTATTCTTTGTGATATTTTTATCATCCATTTTACTTCCATGTATGTTATAAACTTCACAGTGCATTGTTACTATATTTGCTTTAGATAATTATCTTTAAAAGTTATTAAAAGTAAGAAAAATATCTTTTATATGTACATTTACTTTTATCATTTCCGGTGCTATTTTTTTTTATACCTCCAGATTTTCATCTGAATATGCATTCTGTCTTAAGAAATTCCTTAAGCTGGGCACATGGTTTATACCTATAATCCTAGTGACTTGAGAGGCTGAGGCGGGAGGATCGTGTGACCCCCGGAGTTGGAGGCTGCAGTGAGTTATGATCTATCTTCATGCCACTACACTCCAGTGACCTCGTCTCTCAAAAAAAATGTAAAAAAATACTTTCTTTAACCTTTCTTGTAGCTTGGGTCTGTTGGCTTCACCCCTGTCCCCAGCAGCATCCAGTTCCCTCCTGCATACCTGTGCCACTCAGGGACCTCTTCTCTTTAGTTTCCCCTCTCCTGATCTTTCTCATAAGCTCCTGATGGAGGCCCATGGAAAGAATTCATAAGTAAGTGTGGCCTCCCCTGTGTCTGGAGTTCCTAGATATCTCAAACTAACATATTAATTAGTCTATATCTGTCCTTTTCAAATTTATGAGAATTTTAGCTAATTTCTTCCTACCCATTTGTAGGGAGGCCCCCTCTTTCTCCTGCGCTTTGCCAAGGATAGCATAGTTTGTCCTTGAAGGGCTTGTCACTCTTTGGAGTTTAGTTTACTTGGTTGCCTGGCACCTCACTCTCTAATGCTCTAATGGGCTCAAGAAAAGTTGTAATTTGGTCCATCTTCTGGGTTTTGTTCATTGTTAGAGAAAGCAATGTTCTATGTCTTCTTTTCAAGTTTTTTTTTTTTTTTTTTTAGCATTCACCTACTATGGGAACCTCTGTGTCTTTCTACATTCTCTATCAAAGTGGAACTCCTCGCTTCACTTCTTAAACAAATACAAGTGTTATCTAATTTTGGATTTGGAATGGCTGAAAGCATTTCGGAACTCCATTTTACATGTCTTTTAAAATGAAGCCCCTAGAGCCCTGTGCTCTCTTATGTGATCTTAATTGTTAATTATTCAGAAGGATATGTCTCACCTTTTAGTAACTTGTAGGGCTTTTGTTGTTAGAGATTATTTATCATGGACCCCAAAGGATCTATTTCTACATAAGCATTAAAATCATTTCTGAAAAAGCAGTAACTGTGAAAGTGTTATAAATTCCATGGCTCGGATTGCTTGAGGTCAGGAGTTCAAGATCAACGTAAGAGTGAGACCCCGTCTCTACAAAAAAAAAATAGAAAAGTTCGCCAGTTGTGGTGTGCACCTGTAGTCCCAGCTACTCAGGAGGCTGAGGCAAAAGGATCCCTTGATCCCAGGAGACTGAGGTTGCAGTGAGCTATGATGACACTACTGCACTCTAGCTGGGGTGACAGAGTGAGACTCCGTCTCAAAAAAAAATTCCATGGCTCATCATTGGGAGGTGTTTAGGCGGATGGTATGTTATGAGATTAATCTTGTGATCTGCCTAACTTCTTATATATTACATTGTATTGTTTTAATTCCTATAAATATTCTACATA
>RJWJ010044995.1:0-11919 GCA_004363605.1 Indri indri
CAATATGGTAGCCACTGGCTGTAGTGGCTATTGGCCACTGGAAATCTGGCTAGTACGACAGATGAACTGAATTATTTATTTTATTTAATTTTAAATTGTGGATACCATATTGACAGAACAATTCTATAGAAATTCTGGAACGCATATAGAGATCACAAAAATATTCCACCCTAGTTTGTAAGTTGTAGATTGACAATCAATAGAAAACAAAGTTAAGGGAGCAGTTTATCTTTGTGATAGTGAATTAAAATGCTTCTTGTTTTACCTCCAACTATGTGTCTCTTGGAGTTAAAGATGACAAACAACAAAGAAACAGACCATAAAGGATTGTGTACATCTAAGATATAACTGAATGCAGGCTCTGTAACAACAAAGGAGTCTGTATTGGAATTTGAGAGAAATTTTGAGATATTATCAAAGCACAATTGTCTGTATGGTCCCTGCTAAGCTGCTTTGCTGAAGGTTCTTTCCCTGCCAGCTGCCATCTTATTTCTTTTGCTCAATCATATAAGGCAATTACACACTACAAGATATGCTCTGGAAGAGTTTAATGTAATGTACCACCAACATAATCTGTTTTTAATGCCTAATACCTACAGATTATATTATTGTTATTTATTTATGATGACGTGGTAATAATGATGATGACTATTAAATATCAATTATTATGTTTGAATCAAGGTAATTTATTAAGTTTACCTAGTCACTAGGGCTTATTAGTAGTAGTAGTATTTTTTATTTAATCAAAGCAAACACTCAAAATTAGGGGATCAGAACTAAGTTAATAGAAATTCCTGGTACCTTTTTTGTTTTCTACCTTATTCAAGATTTTCAAAGATGTTATACATGGGAAATTGTAGTAGGCCAAATTTTACAACCTAAATTTTATTTAGAATGCACATGAAATAGTGCTATTTATGATCATCTAATGATGTTTTAATAGGAAAAATCATAAGAGGTTATTGTTAGATAAATATTTGTTGTCACATAGGCATCTACAAATAATATTTTTTAATTAATCTCCTTTCCTATTTTGGATACTTTTTATACAAATTGCCAACTTTTTTTGCTTATTACAAAAATAAAAATAATATGTGATTTTATTTTAGAAAAGAAAATCAGACACATAGATAATTAAAAGTAGAAACAAAATCAACCCAAATTCTACCACCTATGCCAATTATGTTTACACACACACACACAGAGGCATGCATGCACACACACATTTGTATGAAAATGAGCTCCTATTACATATATTACTTTGAAATTATTTTTCATTTTAAATAAAAGATCAGTAATCACATTTTCATGGCATTAAATGTCTGATATTTATTTTATATAATACTAAAATAATTATTTATAATTATTAAGTTTTTTAGAGCATTTGATATACATTTGTAAATATATTAATATTCTAATTATACTAATTCTAGAAGCATGTTTCACATTTGTTCAACAAATCTTAAGTCAATGGCAAAATAGGGAAAATAATAGTTGCAAAAATTTCAATGAGAATCTCTTTCTCTTTGAAACAAGAGACAGATGTACACAGATGTTCCATTTAAATCTATGTCAACCTGGTTGGGAGAAGTCAGTCTTCCTTAGCGTGCTGAGGTAGAGAACATAACTTTTGTTTGGAAAAGTGGGGAAGATGCTTGAAATGTAAAGTCAGTGAAACATTTGTTACTCTACCGGCTTTTGATGTCTGCCTGAATGACTATTGCAATTCTGAAGATTCAAGGAGGCTTTCTTGAATGCTCTGGATGGAAGAGTTAAACTCTTCATACTTCCCTTGCCTGTCTTGCTTTTCCAACTTCCCTCCCAGTGTTTCCTGTCTGGGGTCACCTCCAAAATAAACCGCTTGTATGGGAACCTACATGAAAGCATCCAGTTTTGAAAGAATATTTGGCATAAGAATAAGAACAAATTATAAGGGTTTCTTGGAAATATGTTCACAAATGGCAGAAAGAAAATGGAACTCCTATTGTGAATTAGTCTTCTTCATTAAGGAAAAGGTTTTTCTAACTGGAATAAGTAGACTGAATAAAGTAAGGGAGTATTGAGTATTTGAGTGAGTTTGAGACCTAAGGCCTAGGTTGATTAAATCTTTTTCCTTCATTTAACATGTCTCTATGCAGTGAGTATATTATGCCTTGGACTCTATTTTAGGTATTCTGGATATAGTATTGAGAAAGACAGACAAAGTCTATATATCATGAGCAAGAGTAGACAGAGAACCATACATAAAGTGAAAAACAGATGACCTCCAGAGACTGATATGTTGTATAAGAAAATAAAACAGGATAATGGAATGATTCATGTATTTTTTTACTTATTTTTAATTAGTTCATTCATTTATTCCATATATACTTATTATCTACCAGTATAAAATAACTGTATTCTAATTTTTAAGAAATATCAGAGGATAAAATTTCTGATAGAAGTCTAAATTAAGAAAATTATATATTGGCTTTCAGAAATGGTAATGATGACTTATCATGGTGATTATTGTCTTTTCTTTTTAAGCTTAATACAATATTCCAGAATGAATTAGAATGCATGTAATTTATAAACCTTTGGAAGATAAAATAGATAATCTCTAGGAACTAGCATACATTCATTCCAGACAAATTATGACAAATTCACAGGATTTCCCATTTGTTAGAATGTCTAGAGAACAGAAAATTCCACAGATAAAACACATTTCTATTGTTTCGATGACATCATTGCATCTGAAAATATTTTTTGCAAGAACATTGTAGTTAAGTAGTGGATTGAATGGTAGAGTTGTTGATATTTAGTGCCTTAAACATATGCCTGCTATGTGTTGGTAAATAGCTCTATAGTTTTCTAAAGGAGTTTGACTAGACCATACTCTTAGCCCTTTTAACTCAACATTTGTATTGATCATTGTGATGGAGTTTTAGAAGTGAGGACGCATAGCTAAAATTATAAATGACAGACTCAAGAATAAAAGTGATGTCAACTGGGCCAAAACCAATGAAATGAGATTGAGCAGAAACAAATTTGAAGTTCTGTTTAGGTTCAGAAAGTTAGCTGAACGAGAGTGAGCTGGTTTGGCCACAGTACAGATGGCAGTGTTCTGGGATTTCCATTTGATGACAACCATAAAATAAGCCAATGGTGTGAGGTTGCTGTTAGAAAAATAGACTAGCACAATCTTAGGTTGCATTAATGAAATATTGTGCCTAGCATAATAGAGGCAATAGAAAAGACAATTTCACCAAATCCTGTTCTAGCAAGATGATTTATGAAATAAAGTGTCGAACACCTTGCATTACATTTTAAGACTTCTCCAATTGGAGTACGTTCAGAGCAAGGCACACAGAATTCTGAAAATCATATCTTTTTAGGCAAGGCTGAAAGTATCAGGATATTTTTTTCCTGTAGGAAAAAAGACCAAGAAGATATTTTCAGAATGCCTTTGTCTGTATGGCAAGCTTTCACATTTAGGAAGCTAGAGAAGGTTAATCTAGAATATTGGTTTGAAGTTGAAGAGATAAAGGTTTTTGCTCTAACATGAAGAATAAAATAGCATTATCCAAAACATGGCTAACATGTGAGGTGAAATTCCTTTCACTAGAGTCATTTAATCCAAAAGATTCATCCCAGAGTGGGGACTTGGATCAGATGGTCTATCAGTTATGTATCACTGTATAAAATTACCCCAGCATTTATAGGGTTAAAACAACAATTTCATTTCACTCATGTTTTTTATGGGAAAGGAACTCAAAAGGGCTTGCCTGCGTAGTCCTCACATGGGTGTCTCATGTGGTTGCCGTTATGCACCAACTGTAGGTGCGATCATATGAAGGCTTTACTGGATCGAATGTCCAGGGTAGCTTATTCACCTGGCTGGCAGGTTTTTCTGGCAGCTAGATGAGAGTTTAGCTGGAGCTGACAACTGGAGCATATACATGTGGCCTCTTTACGTGTCCTTGGTTACTCCGGGGTCGCTGGGCTTGGATGGCAGCTCATGGATATAAAAGTGTATGTCCCAGTGCACAAGGCAGAAGCTGCATTATCTCTTATGGTGTGGCCTCAAAAGTCATGTGATATCACTTTTTCTGCATTATAGTATTTGTAAGTGAATCAGAAGTGCATATAGACACATGAGAGAGGGACGCGGATCCCACTTTTGATAGAAAAAGCTCCAAAATTTGTGCACATTTAAAAAAACTGCCATAGATGATCTCTTAATTAACTTCCAACTCGAAATCTCCGATTTTATGAAACTTACAGGCTGACGGTAAGATTTTAAGGGAATTTTGATACTGTCTTCTAAAAATTGGGGGTTGGACTGATGCAGTGGCTCATGGCTATAATCCTAGCACTTTAGGAGTCCAAAGTGGAAGGATAGATAGCTTGAGGTCAGTAGTTCAAGACCAGCCTGGGCAACATGGTGAGACCCTGTCTCTACAAAAAATTTTAAAAATTAGCTGGGCACAGTGGTGCATGCCTATAGTCCCAGCCACTTGGGAGACTGAGGTGGGAGTATTGCTTGAGCCCAGCAGTTTGAGGTTGCAGTGCGGTATGATCATGCCACTGCACCGTAGCCTGGGCAACAGAGTGAGACTCTGTCTTGAAAATAAATAAATGAATGAATAAGTAAATAAAATAAAAATAAAAATTGAGGGTTGGTATCTGAGTTTTTTTGAAATTATTTATTGGTACTATCACATGAAAGATTTTCAGTTTGATTTAACACACACACACACATACACAGGATATTATGAGAAATGCACAGCTAAAATTGTGAGTTCTCTCAAGTAATTTATTGGAAATTATGAATATAAATAGTAAATAAGGCCATAAAGCAATCTGATAAGTGAGGAGCATGCGGCTGGTTTAGGCCATGATAAGACAAGCATTCAATTGATGAGCTCAGAAAATTTGGAGCTTCTACACTTGCTTTGTTGTGTAGAAATATCTCCTGGAAATAAAAAAAAAAAATTTGAATCACCATGTTTAGTGACAGATAACCTTGGAGTGTTGTGTCTTACAGGCATATGGAGTTATGTTCACCCGGATGTAGACCTAACCCTTAGCGGAATCTTGATTCCAATAGCTGCTGATTCCAATAACAGTGTACATGTGCTGGTTCTTCTTACTTATCTTCTTGTTATCTCCTAAGGGTCTTGATCTAGACCTAACTGTCACTCTCATTTGCCCATTAGAGTTTTATGTGCCTTTTGGGTTCTCCTGACATCTGAACCTGGACATACTCTAACTCTGCTTCTGCTACGATATCTAGGTTTTAGCATTTTTTCTACTTCCTGGTGACATCGGACCCCTGATGCAATCTGGATTTGTCTTGTGTCCTAAAAGGCGCTGACTGATGTATCTACCCTTAAATTACCCTTTTGAGACTCAAGTAAAGAGCCTTCCCTTCTCATAGTTTTTTCCTCATTGAGGAAGAGCATCTACGTATTCATAGAGTAGCCCCTGAGCAACTAAGTATTCGATGAAGCTAATCGGACTTTAAACTTCATGTTTCCTCTTGTTCTTTTTCCCCTCTCTTATGAGAAAAGAAAATAGAAACAGTAATTGAGGACTTGCCTTTTTCATCATTTATTTTTCCTACAGACTCAAACTTTCATTAACTCCTTTCACATTGATTAATGTTTTTATTTTATTTTATTTTATTTTGGAAATATTTGCAGAATATTATGCAGAATTCCTGGCTGTTGCTTTACTGCTGTAGGACTAAGTAAAGACTTACTTGTACCTCTAAAGAGGAATTAGATAGTACTTTCAAAAAAGACCTTGTTTTAAAAATGTAATCTGTCACTTACCTAGTAAATACTCTTCATATTTTGACTTTTATTTTATTTCAAATCCTACTTCCATTCAGTAGACCAAAATAGGAGCCCTCTTATATGAAAAGAAGCACCAGCCATAGCTTGACATTAAAAAACAAATAACAACAAATGTTTTTTCTTCATAAAATATTATTTCAGTCAAACTGCCTCTTGATATCTAAGATGCTTTGAAGATTCATGAGAGCTGAAATGACATGTCAACGGCCACATGGATGAGAACTCATAAATGGTAATTTGGATAAACAATGTGCTGGTTTCCAGGGATTGTAATGAGACTCTTATCTCATTCTTTAACACTTTTTTCCCTTTAAAGAACAAAAACAAACTTATTTACAGCAAAGCTACAAAATAATCCCAGCGAGAAATGCAAATCTACTCTTCCACCAACACCTTCCTGGTGAAGTATTTCCACCCCTTGCTGATTTTAAACTTTTTCCGGCCTTTCATGTAAGGCCCAGTTTGTGGTAACCCAATTGTGTCAGAGGTATCAACCCGTCCAGGTATAAGCGCAGACCTGAGGCCAACATTTGGCCAATGCCTGCGAAGTCCAGTCAAATAGATTATTTACTTTTTTTGGAAGCTGAAACAGAGCTGAAGTATGGTTTGAGTTTTTGCACCAAATGTTTTCTTGAAACATCAGAGAATTCTCTGCTGTAAAATGTCCAGTGATGGAGTAAGGAAGTAAAATAAGGCAGCCTGTTCTGCAGGGATATACTATAGCGTCAGTGTCACATATGTTGTGTTGTTCTTGACTCCTCACTTGTGGTTAGGACCATCCTATCACCATAGCCAAAAGGATGTCAACAGAGAGGATGCAGAGCAGGTTCTCATGAGGTCATTATTGTTCGATAAGTTTGGGGTCCTCAACTGGTTTCTAGAATTGCTACCTGAAAAATATTTGGTTACTTTGGACAGATAACAACCTGCTGTTTCATTGCCCCCAGAGTAGCAGTGATGGATCCAGAAGCTGAGTTGTGGAACTGCTCACGGCAAGAGGTAATTTGAAAAGAAGAAAACAAGCATTAAACTTTCTCTTCCTCGAGATGGTGTCTGAACCAGTGGCAACGTAAACACAATTTGCAGAACGTTCAGATGAATTGAAACAACCATAACAAAAACAGCATGTTAATAACTTTTATGTACTGTGTAAGAGATTATAGAAAGTGTAGTCATATTTACTAATGGAAAAAGAAAAGAAAAATATATTTATTTTCCAAAAGTGAAATAAGTTCCTGGACAGTTAAAAAAAATTCTTCTGACAAGGAATACATATTCTTTGCAGAAAATTAGCACATGAATAAAGCACACATAATAGCAAAGAAACCAACAACAATACAAGTAAAAACCAAGCAAATCATGATACTAGGTTAAGTAACTACTGATAAAATATCTCTGTATACTATATGTACTTCTAAGAGTTTTTATGTACATATCTGGATATACGGTATTTTAAAAAATTAGGTAGATCTCATTGTGTATTATACCTTGTGCATACTTTTTCAGTTAATATTTTTCATGTTAATTTCAAGTGCATTATATTTCCTAGTAAAAATGCTATTTTTTAAAAATCACAAAATGTGTTCCCACACCTCCCTAATTTGATCCTGACATCTACCTCAAAATCCCAATGTAACAGCCTCTGCAATGCTGAACTTCATTGAAACATTGCTCTCCAGAAAAATAAAAAAAAAGTTTTCCTTTTGTCTAACACTTGTGATCGTTCTCTTCAAGAATTTGGGTTTGTTCAATTGATTGCTGTGTTTCAGTGAAGTAAACCGCATTTCCAGATTTAGAAAGCTCCATCTGTTATAGAGGTATGTTGAAGGAATTATTAATAAATATCTCATATATATTGTGCCTTGTTTCAGAAAGCAGATACCTTCAGAGAAGACCAACACCAGTGTCCACTGGATTCATTGAATTGTCTTGGCGTGTGAGCGACTTTGCCTACCTTGTCACAATCACTATATCCTTTGCTGCATGTTGGGCTGGCCCACAATATATTACTGTTTTACATACCATACACATGTGCCACAGATGGTCATTTGTAATTTCAGAACTCAACTGTAATAAATTCAGCACATTAGTATTTGGCTAAGATTAAGTGCTGGGAGGCTATCACGGAAAACCCATCAGTCAAGTCCATCTCTAACCAGGCAATGGTGATGCCATTGCTACAAAACAAACCTTTGTTATGCCTTCTCCTCAGCCTCGCAACCCTTTCTCTTTCTCAGTGAGAGAGATGTAAATCTAATTTATACGCTAACATTCGCTTACAAGCTGTGCAAAAGAACCGAGGGTTTTGGTATTTGGTTAAAACAGACCTTTCTGGGAGACAGGCTAATAGCTGTGTAAGTCAGAGCAGGTCCTGGATTTTTTTTTTTTTTTTTTTTTTTGCCCTTTATTTGGACCGTGCATTTATTTTACTTATTTTATATAATAATTTTTATCAAATCAGTGGAAGGCAATCAAATCAGTAGTAGCAATTCGAGTGGAATCACTGTATTGAGGGCATGATACAAGGCTTGGTGAGAAATGTGATTTCCGTACTCACACCAAGAAAGAAGACAATGTCCTCAGGTAGCAGGTGATAGGAAAATACCAATAAAGTTGGACAAAACAATCGTGGAAAAGCCCACAGAGACTGATCTGTGATTGTTAGATATGTGACTGAGTGAGCCAGGGAGACTAAGGACCAAGTGAGGTAGGTGTAAATAGGGTTATAGGAAAAGATGAACTCTGAGGACTTTGAGAGGAACATTATTTAGGTTAGGAAAAGGCATTCTCACTATGGATTTCCTCTTCCTCCTTCCTTGGAATGCAATCTGGAATTCCTCAGAGTGCACTTCTTCCCTGTAACACTCAAGCAGAGACATTTCTTCCCAAGGCCCAATGTGCCTCCAAGTTAGGAAGTGGTATTGGAGTCCATGTTGCTTCTCATTGCCACTTGGAGCTCATGCTGTCCTGCACGCAACCTTCTCCACCCTCTGATTTTCTCATCTACCCAACTCTTGGCCACTCCCCTCGTTTATCAAAGACTTCGGCAACTGGCCCATAGATTTCTTCCTCATCCTGGTTCTTCGACATCCACATATCTTTGCTTATATTTCTCCCTTCCAAGTTGCCTTTGCTGCCCTTTCACAGTCATGCCTTGAACTTTGTCAGGACGTAGAACTACTCAACCTTCATGATTTCTCAGTCATACATCAAGCACAACACTCTCTCTATCCCAATTTTCTGTTTAACCTGAGCCCTGACCCACTCTCATTATTTTCTTACCTTCATAAACTTCCATCCATTCATCCTTTCTTTCAATCCATTCTTCTTTTCATTTTTTTTTTCTTTTTTTAGAGATGGGGTCTTTTTCTGTCACCAGGCTGGAGTGCAGTGGCATGATCATAGCTCACTGCAGCCTCGAACTCCTGAGCTCAAGTGATCCTTCAGCCTCAGTCTCTGGAGTAGCTGGGACTACAGGCATGCGCCATTGTGCCTGGCTAATTTTTCTTAATGTTTTAGAGATGGGGTCTTGCTTTGTTGCACAGGCTGGTCTTGAACTCCTGGCTTCAAAAGATCCTCTCATCTCAGCCTCCTGAGTCACTGGAATTACAAGCATGAACCATCATACCTGGCTCTTGATCCATCCATGATTTTCTTTATTTCTCTCCACTTACAGCTTATATTCCCAAGTTCATCACTGCAATAACATTCTTGCCAAGAGGCCAAACCACTTGCTCTTTTATTCACACTTACCTGGGAATATTTTAATCCTGGTTCATCCTGTTTATTTACCTTTTAGTGCTTGCATTTGAACAAGCAAGCATGGCAGATGTGTTATGCTATTTCATGAGTTACATATTCCTGGTTACCTGGCTGAATAGGTCTTCCATTTTCCTGGCCATGCTGTTATCGTTTATGGTCAGCTTACTTTTTTACTCTCCAGGAGGACCATTTCATATCATCTCCACTCTTCTCTAATGTCTAACCTCTCCTCTCCCTTAGTGTCAAATGATACCACATCCAATTAAATCCTATCTCTCCACCTGGCTTTTGTATCTTATCTCTTCCAATCATCTCTTTAACCTCGGTTATTTGTCCCTTTGTCCCTTGAATATTTAGCCTGGATCCTTCCCCTTGTCCTTTAAATATGCTTACATTTCCCGCATTAAATATTAATCGAAATATCACCATCCTTCAGCTATGAACTTACTATTTTTTTTTCTTTTCATGGTCTGTAATTGTTAATTTTACCTGTTACATTGGTATGGTAATCAGTTGTTTGGCCACAAACTAGTCTGGATGTTGTAAAGGTATTTTGTAGATGTGATTAACATTTATAATTAGCTGATTTTATATGAGGCGGATTACCCGCTAAAATGTAGGCGGGCCTCCTCCTATTAGTTGAAGTCCTTACGAGCAAAGATGGAGGTTCCCCAAAGAAGAAGGAATTTTGTCTCTAGCCTGTTACATACAAATTATGCCTGAGTTTCCAGTCTTCACAGTCAAGACTGCAACACCAACTTTTACCTGGATTTTCAGCCTGCCCACTTATTCTACAGGTTTCAGACATAACCCCTGCAATTATGTGAGCCAGTTTCTTAAATTAAAATCTCTCTCTTTACAAATATTACCATTTTGAATTAGAAGTTAGTTGGTCTATTTTTCTAAACTAATGTGTATTTTTCTAAGTGTTAAAAAAGTGGCTTGGTATTCTATTTTCAAACAGAGGGTACCTCTGGAACTTCTTTATTCATGTTAAATGAAAAACCAAATTGCATATAATTCCTGCTTTATTTTTTCCTTTTTTATCACGGATTTTTCAAGAGCTAAAGCTGTTCTGATTTAGTCTGCAGGCATTTTAATTAGAAGAACTCAATGTGCTGATCGGGTGCTGATTGTATGGAGAAAAGCTTACACGATTACTACAGTTTCTGTAATCTCTCATTCATAATTGCCTTTTTGCTTCTTGACTTCAACCAACCGTGATTTGGGGGTACGAGTTAAACATACAGTAAGAACTGTGGTAGCTTAGGTTATTGTTCAGAAAATATTTACTCCTCTACCCCCACCTTCTACCTGTGGTATTTCCCCACCATATTGATGTTCTGCTTAGTCTTAACACATTTCAGCTTCCTGGTGAGTGAAGTATGATTTTCTGTCCCATGTGACTTGCTTTGGCCAATAGGATGTTAGCAGGCAAGATATCCATAGAGGCTTACACAGCACTTGAGTAGTTGGGTGTCCGTGCTTGGGTTCTTGTGTTCCTCCTGCCTTTCATCATCAGAAAAACATGCCTTAGAGAACCTTTTTTCCCATGAAGGATGAAAGAAATAAATATTTATTGTTATACGCCAAAGAATTTTGGAATGATTTCTGACACAGCAATAGCTGATTAATACAAAACCAGTCAATTAAGAAGCATATGATAGTCAAAACCATTGTAGGTGTTTGAGTAATAAACTTGCTGAGCACTGCAGACCTGATCATGCTCTGCTCTCCCTGACCTCTAGGTACGGCAACTGATTCACACGCTGATGCTCAGTAGTACAATTTCAAAGGGAGGACAGTTGAAAAGTTAGATTATTTTATTGGTTTAGAAACAACAAAAATTGACACAGTGGTCATTTTCCTTTGGTATTGTGAACTCCCTTGAGTTTTTTCTTGGACTTCCACTAAGAAGTGCCGGCCTACTACATGGATGCTATGTTTTCCTCTTCCTTTATACATTTGTGCATGCCCACGGCAGGGCCAACTTCCTTTTCTTTTTCTTTTTCTTTTAAGCCCTTGGGTTAAGCAGAGACTAGTGACTTCAGGTCTTAAAAATGTGTGTCTGTGGGCCAGGTGCAGTGGCTCATGCCTGTAATGCTAGTACTCTGGGAGGCTGAGGTGTGAGGATCACTTGAAGCCAGGAGGTTAAGATCAGCCTGGGCAATATAGTGAGGCCCCATCTCTGCAAAAAAAATTTTTAAAAATTAGCCGGGTATGGTAGCCCATGCCTGTAGTCCTAGTTACTCAGAAGGCTGAGGCAGGAGGATCACTTGACCCCAGGAGTTCAAAATTACAGTGAGCAATGATTGTG
>RJWJ010044996.1:0-11933 GCA_004363605.1 Indri indri
CTTTGTCTGGTTAATTTTATTGACTAATACAGAAAATTGCACCTTTGCAGCAGCACTAATGCTCACTCAAGATGTAACCCACCACCAGGAAGGCTGGACCCCTGGATTACTTGCAGTTCTTTCAGAGAACTTTACGGTTCTTTCAAACAGCACTTTATTATGTGTTAAATAGTGAAAGAAGGGTTATGGCATGCCTGAGCTTGCTGGTTACTGGCTTGAATTGGTTTCTTTGCCTAGCAATAGACCACAGCTAGATTTCCCCAAGCAGGCCAGGCCAGCAACTAAAGCCCTGGCTTGGATGTGAGTAAGCTAAGTTCTAGCTCTATCTCCGTTTGGAGTTGTCAGCTTTTTGCCTTATCATGAGTTTTCCCACCAAAAGGTACGTTCTGTTAGATGCCTTCACCTCTGTGGAGCCTCAGCAGAGTCAGAAAACTTCATGCGGATCAACATGTGTGAGGGCCAGGGTAGCTTGTAGCTTCTTTTTCTCTCTGCCTCTCGTTCTCTCTCAGTAACTTCCATTTTTAAAAAATTATGAAACACTTTAAACATTCAAAAAATTATAGATAGTAATATAACAATTTTGGCAGATACTGACATTTTGCTCTCTCTCCTTTTATTGTTTTTGGACAAAAAAATTATAGATAAACCAGTGCTCTGAGGTGCTTTTCAACTCTCTAAAAAGCATTACTGCCAGGCCCGATGGCTCACACCTGTAATCCCAGCACTCTGGAGGCCAAGGTGGGAGGATCACTTGAGGCCAGGAGTTTGAGACCAGCCTGAGCAAGAGTGAGACCTTGTGTCTACAAAAAATAGAAAAATTAGCTGGGTGTGGTGGCGTGCGCTACGGCACTCTAGCCCTGGCAACAGAGTGAGACTCTGTCTCAAAAAAAGAAAATTAAAATAAAAATTAAAAAAAAGCATTACTATAAATAAAATATATTTTGAAATTTCAGCAAAATTTTGAAAATAGTATACACTCAGTGGGGAGTGTCGAAGTTTTAGGATGAGTGAAACTTGTGATCCATTTACACAAATTTCTTTAAAGAATATTGCTTCCGGTAATGTAGTTGGTATGTGGGGTGTGTGCTGTCTTGACCCAGTTTCTAGGCCTTGGCTAGAGGCCAGTTAGTTCGTCTTGAGCAGCCGATTAACTCCACACTCCCAGCCACCTCCCTGTCAGGCTCCCTCCGTGGGGCCATTGTGCACCAGCCTAATCACTACAGGGCCAGGTCCCAGACAAGCAGGGACAGCTCCCATGCCCCCAGAGCCCCCTGAAATTACTCAAATTCGCCAACCCTAAACCTGTTTGCCCTGCCTAACCCTTTTCTTCCTGCAAAAACCACAATAAAGGCACTTGCCCAAGGTTCCCCGCTCCTCCCTTTGCCTTGTGACGCCCTCCTGCTCTCCCTGAGTGGCCATGCCTGAAGTGCTTTGTTTCCCCCAAAACTGTGGGCACAACACAATTGTAAAACCATACATCTTGTAAAACTCTTTCTGGTTTCTCTCTCTCGGTCTGTGTCTGCCCTCACCAAGAGAATATATTTAAAATGATTCCCTCCCACTGCAGCTTCTATTTCAATACCACCATGGTTGGCAAGGTGAGAGGGAGCCTGGCACTGGAGTCCCTGATTAAACCCGCATTCCTCCTGGAGCACCCCGGGTAGGTGGGTGGGGAGGAGATGCCAGAGGGCCTGGGCTGCCCGGTGGTCCCTGAGCCTCACTCCACCTGGGAAAGGGGGTGACAGGACTGAGTGTAGGCCCAGGCCTCCTTCTGACAGCTGATTATATGCTAAGCGTTTTATATCACCTAGGTGTTTGTTGGAAGTTCTGTATTTTTTTTAATCATTTGGGATTTGTTAAGCAGCAATGTGTCATGCCAACATTTATGTTTTGACCACTTTATGAAAAATAGATCCCAATTTCTATCCCAGAACAATGGAACAAATTTGAGATCTTTACAATATCTTTGTAATCATGGTTCTTAATATTGACTTTGAAGTTTTCTCACCAAGAAGAGGGGAAAAAAAAACCGGGGAAAAAAAAACCGGGTGGTTCATAAATTAAAGATCGATTGTGGTTAAAAGTGGTTTGCTGGCGGCAAGCGGTGTGGCGATGAGAGAGAGACCGACGGAGGAGAGAAGAGGAAGGGATAGGGCCGACTGCTCTCCTGGACAAAGAAGAAACCGAAACTTTCCTCAAAAAGCAGAGGCCCCTGAACCTGCCCGGACGCTTCCCTCGGGCCTGCCCGGCGCCGGTGGGGAGCGGCCGCGGGCCCGGTCAGTGCGCGGCTTTCGCTTCGCCGCCGCGGCGTGCGCGGCTCGGCCGGGGGTGGCCCGCCCTCCGCGGACGGCGCGGGCCGGGAGCCGCGGTGAGCGCCCGCGTCCTTGCGGTCCTCCCCGCCTGCCCCACGGGCCCGGTACCAAATCATGTACACCCGGTGGTTCTGTTTCTCCCTCTGAAGCCGACAGACACAGGAGGCCGCTAACCACGGTAAGCAGTACTCATGTACTCCATGCTGCAGTTACTGGGTGCTTGGCCACGTGACTGAGTCCTTCCTGCCTCCCCGTTTAACACCCATGGGAGGCAAAACTCTTGACCTGACAGGTGGTTTACTCTGCTGCCTCAGGGACCTGTGGAAGGCTTGGGGTGGGGTGAGGGAGAGAGAATCTAGACCTTTTAAAAAAGTGGTCCACTGCACATTTTCCTAGAATGATGTATTGTGGTACTGTGATTAAGTATGCAATATATAACTTAATATATTCATAAACTGAAAAGTTCCAGGAGGTACCTAAAAACGTTAACAGTGGTTTCCTCCATTCTTCCCCTGTGTGGAATATTGAACAACACACTATTTCTGTTATTTTAGCCCTTCCTCTTTCCTTCATTTTTTTCCTCCAAACTCAGGGGCCTCATTGCAGCAAAATCCTTTGCAGGCCATCTGCACACACTCCTGAAATAGGCTGGCTGTCTTTGCTCTTATAGGTCTTGAGGAACCCTTACCAATATCAATTCCACTGGCTACCAGCAGAATTTGATGAGCAATCCACTCATCAGGGAAGCAATTCTTTTTTTTTTTTTCTTTTTTGGAGGCAGAGTCTCTGCTGCCCCGGCTAGAGTGCAATGGCATCATCAGAGTTCACTGCAACCTCCAACTCCTGGGCTCAAGTGATCCTCCTCCCTCAGCCTCCTGAGTAGCTGGCACTACAGGCATGCACCACTGTGCCCAGATAATTTTCCTATTTTTAGTAGAGATGGGGTCTAGCTCTTGCTCAGGCTGGTCTCGAACTCCTGAGCTCAAGTGATCCTCCTTCCTTGGCCTCTCAAGAGTGCTAGGATTACAGGAGTGAGCCACCTCGCCCAGCCCAGGAAAGCAATTCTTATACTCTCCTAAATGACCATTTTATAGACTCTGGGAAAAACGATAATGAAGACTATGAGTCATCAACTTTATTTTCCTTATCCATATGACTCATCAATGTATCTGTACTTCCACATAGAAAGAACACTGTTAGAAAAGAACAGTGGTATGGAAAACTAAAATTATAGATGTCAAAAATATAATCTGTTACTTGTTCCTGGAATATGGTTATTCTTGCACTTGGCAATAGACTGAAGAATGTTCTAGACATTATTGCAAACCAAATAATGAAGCTCTCATGTAGATTCGATTCAGAAAAACACAGAACATTGAATAGGAGTGGTCAGAGGGAAAGAAAAAGATTTAAAGAAACCCACACAGAACGTTGTGTAGAACCTTTCCTCACGTTATGACATTACCTCACCTTTTCCTTCCCTAGAAACAAGGCAACAGTCCTCTCAGGTGTTTACTCAGTACCTTGCTTTAGACATTCTAACTTTCCCATTCTCTCAAAACTAGACAATTCAGGTAGTCTTAAGAGGTTTCTTACTGCTAGAATGTGAGTAGGTATGTTTCCATAAAGTATTTTATCTCCTTCTGTTTAATGACATCAGTAGGAATCAAAAGACAATTTTGAAATTGTCTGAGGAAAATTTAGATGTTATATCTGCTGACATAAGCACTACTGTTCCCACTTGCATGCCTGGCAGCTGCCTGCCCAGTGCTATGTGGAACAAGATTTTTATGTAATCACTACTCCTCACAGTTACTCTAAGAGATGGGTAATTTTATCTCAGTTATACCTGTGAGGGACTTGTCCAACATCTGTCCGACTGAGTCTGCGTTCCTCCTGAACACTACTGTATTGCACCTGGGCACGGCCAGGCTTTGCTTTATAGGGCCCTGATATGCACAGATTCCACTTACCATAATTTTTTTTTTCAGACAAACTATGTAGCCTAGAACTTACCATGATTTAGGTAAGTAACACCATTCCCCCGACAACATGGTTCAAATTTCAGTTACTACAGTATATTAACTGCGAGCAATTACATAAAATATAAACTCTTCAGTGTACAAAAGCCTGTGTAAATAACAAATGCACATGATCAGTGACCAGTCATGTAATTTCTCTGATGCTCAGTTGGTCACAGAGCATCTGTTATTTAGTTCGTATGTGCACAGAAAAGCGGGTGTTTGTGATGCTTCTTACCTCCTAGTAATACCCATGCGACACTTTACAAAAATGGATCACTGAAAGAGGAAATTGACCAACAAAGATGAAAGTGCAGCAAGTAAGTGATAATGTGGAGAGTGTAATTCAAATTGAACGACAATGGAGTAATAGAAGAGCTACCTGATGGGAACATGTTGACACTGCCACGATTCAAGAGGCTCTAGAGCTACAGCCACAGGAACTTTCTGTAGGGGAACTTATCAACATACACGAGAAAAGGAATTGTGACAGAAAGGGTGAAGGTGTCTCAGGGGAAATGGCAAAAAATTCACATTAAAGAATTCTTGGAGCTATTTCATGACATTAAAAATGCAAAGGATAAAATGTTGAAAGTGGATCCAAATTTGTAAAGGAGTATGAAGATGCTTACTCTGTGGTGTAAGTTATAAGATGAAAAGAAGAGGCAGGTATTGGTCAAACTGCTTTTGTAAGTTTTTACAAATAAAACTGTAATTCTCAATATTTCTAGTTATTAAGTTATACAGTCCTAAATAAATATTAGTTTTACTATTGTTTTCATATCCCTATACACTTATAACTGAAAGAGAATTTTTAATGTTTTGGCAAAAAATTTTGAAGGTCACAGAACAGTCATTTTTTCCATTGATATTAAGATCGATTTGCACTGTTTCAGCTAAGAATTTCATTTTTGCAGTCTTGGACTACTTTGTATTTATGGTACACTACCGTACTGGGCACATGCATACATATGGCAAAGAGCCAGTCTGGCTCGAGAGGAAGATCATTAGAATGGGACCCAAGCACAGTGGGTTTCTGTGCAACTATTTCCTATTTGGGTAACTCTGGAAAAGTTGTTTAGCTTTCCTGGGAGAGTTTTCTCAACAGTGAAATAATGGGTGTTAACTTTGACTCTTTCTCTTTTGTCCTGGCCAGTCTGACTTCTGCCAGTCAGGTTTGCCTTTATTAAGAGGGCCACCTGACTCAATCTACAATGAAGTCATGAATATTGAATCTATAAGTCTACCAAAATCTGTAAAAGCAATGAAAGGCAATTTGGCATTTCCTGAAAATGTGAACTGTAAACTTACTATTTCCTATCGGGATGTTGGCTGACTTAGTCACAGGGTTGGTTTTCATTCATCCTGATCACAGCTGACAGAGGACCCATTTCCATGGTTGAACTCCTCTCACCAGGGCTCTTTCTGGTGCCGAAATGCACTTTGGGAAACTGTGCCCCTTGAACGTGCCTTTATGTTTTGCAGAATCTGAGAGGATGTCAAAAACTTCACTTTTGCTCAATTTTTTTAGAGATGGGGTCTCACTGTATAGCCCAGGGTGGTCACCAACTCCTGGGCTCATGCAGTCTTCCCACCTCAGCCTCCTGAGTAGCCAGGACTGTAGGCATTAGCCACCATAGTCACAAAGCTCTATTTTTAAATATTTAAAATATTTATACATTATGAAAGTTCTTCCTAAGGACTAATACATGAAATTATCTATTCATTTTAAAGCAGTTTACTTGAAAAAATAGTTAACTTTCATGTATTTATCTACTAATTCGACAGTGCCTCAAGTGCTTCCTCCAGTCAGGGGACCATGCCAGCTGCTCAGGATGCAGCACTAAGCTGAACTTGGTCTTTGCCCTTGATTACTGGTAAGCAACAGAGACAGTTCTCTTTGTTAAATAAAACAGGATAATTTCATTAAAAATACACATGAACGTGTGTTCCAGCAGCACATATACTAAAATTAAAATACACATGAACACCTACAGAGAAAACATTTCTAGCAATTGGCAAATACTTGCTGAGAACTTATGGAACCCTGTGCTTGATGGTATGCAAGATAAAGAGAATTAAATTGTTCTGTCCTTGCTTTTAGAGAGCAGACTGCCAAGCTGAGGGATAAGTCAGACATTATGCATTTTCAGAAAAAGAAAAAATACACAGGTGCCACATGTAACTGGAAACAAAAAAAAAGACTATTGGAGAATAGGAAAGTTTGATTAAATGACAGAGTAATGAAATGCAAAGACTAACATAAAAATAACATCTCGAATCAATCCGTGTCTGATATAAATATATACTGAGCACCTGTTAGGAACTCTGTGCTGTACTAAAAACTGTAAATAAAAACCAGCCACACTCAAGCCCTCCTGGGAAAGTCAGAGCAAACTTTTGTAGACACTGAATCAGTGGCTTTAGTGTGAAATCATCCATTTTAGGGTAAAATTTCATGGGGTAACAAATGGAGTTAGAGTAAGTCCCCTCTCCCCCCATTCTTAGCAATATTATATCCACGGAGTAAAAGTGGATTGATAACATATTGGAAGGCTGCACTTTTTTTTTTTTTTGAGACAATCTTGTTCTATTGCCCAGGCTAGAGTGCTGTGCAATCAGCCTAACTCACAGCAACCTCAAACTCCTGGGCTCAAGCGATCCTCCTGCCTCAGCCTCCATCGTAGCTGGGACTATAGGCGAGCACCACCATGCCCAGCTAATTTTTTCTATTTTTAGTTGCGCAGCTAATTTTTTCTATTTTTAATAGAGGCGGAGTCTCACTCTTGCTCAGGCTTGTCTCAAACTCCTGACGTCAAGCAATCCTCCCACCTCAGCCTCCCAAAGTGCTAGAATTACAGGCATGAGCCACCCCCCCATGTACTTTTTTCTATACACATAAGTGAAACTCCCTAAAGCAAACTGCAGCTATTATGAAATAATTAGAATAAGAAGCAAGACTTTTCAGATAAAGTGGTTCTAACCCTCCAGGATAAGTCAAGAAAGGCAATGGCTTAGAGCGGAGACAGAGCCACAGGGCAGCCCTTTCAGAGTGGCGGATTTAAGATAGTAGGATTTCCTTTGTCCTCTCTCAGTCCAAAGCTGCCCTGTGTGATACAGGGGACATTCAACCCCTCAGGGTGTTGAGTGCTTGAAATGCGATTAGTGCCACGGAACTCTTTCATCTTATGAATGCAAAGTTGAAACCTCTCACCCATTAAACAACTCTCCATTTCCTCCTCCCCATCACCCCCTGGCAACCACCATTCTACTTTCGATCTTCGTAATTTCAACTACTCTAGGTACCTCCTAGGAGTAGAATCACACAGTATTTGTCCGTTACGCTGCTATGAACATGGGTGTACAAGTATCTGTTTGAGGCCGGGCGTGGTGGCTCATGCCTATAATCCTATCACTCTGGGAGGCCAAGGCAGAAGGATCACTTGAGGTCAGGCGTTCAAGACCAGTCTGAGCAAGAGTAAGACCCCATTTCTACCAAAAATAGAAAAAGTATGCTGGGCAGGGTGGTGTCCACCTGTAGTCACAGCTACTTGGGAGGCTGAAGCAGGAGGATCACTTGAGCCCAGGAGTTTGAGGTTGCTATGAGCTAGGCTGACGCCACTGCACTCTAGGCCGGCAACAGAGCAAGACCCAGTCTCAAAAAAACCAAAAAACCAAAAAACCAAAAAAACAAAAAAACCCCAACTTGGGTATGTGAATCTACTTTTTCAGCTGTAAATTGTCTGAATTCTAAATATACGTTAAATATTCCCAATGAAAATTTAGCAACTGCATTGAGATGTGCTGTAAGTGGAAAATACCAGGTTTCAAAGGCTTAGTACAGAAATAAAGAATGTAAAATATCTTATTTACAGCAGTAATAGTGTCAAAATTAAATAATAAAAAAATAAAAAAATAAAATATCTTATTGACAGTTTTGTATGTTAATTACATGTGATTATATTTTGGATGTATCCAAACAAATACAAATACTAAAATTAATTTCACCTGTTTCCTTTTACTTTTGCAAATGTGGCTACTAGAAAAAAATTTACATTAGATATATGGCTAACATATTTCTATTAGCACTGCCATAGGGGTCACCTCCACTCCCAGCACATAATGAAAGCCACCAGATCCTGGAAGACATACTCCTCCTCTCTGAGTTGCCATTGTTTTATGTCAAATAAACCCTCTTCTTCCTCTTTTCTGCCCTTAACATGCACATCCGTCTTTTATTATGGGAGGATTCCCTGAATGGAAATTTCTCTCTACTCTTACTGCAAAAGGTTGGGCTATCCCATGGTGACCTTCTGGTGTCCAGCCTCGAGTATCCCATTTTATATGTTTTGTTGGTGTATCAGATCCTGATGCCTTCTCTTAATTAATTCCTGTGCCTGGGGAAGGCTGGGGGCAGCCTGACACTACCAAGGAAAGCTCAAGAGATGTGTTAATGTGTTTGCAGAGTCAAAGGACACCTTCCATCTTCGATTTGGCAATGCTGCCTTGCCACGACTCCTCCTGTACATTTGTGATTCTTATCCACTTAACAGCTGAGTAGTTTCCACACTGGAAGCAGTCGGGAATCCTGAGCTCACTTGGGTCTATGTGACAGTGCAGTAGTGGGGCAGGACCTAGACCAGGTGTGGTCACTTTTGGTAACTGATTGCAGCATGCCCATTTGATGGGGTGTGTGGGGACCCAGCAGGGAACCCTGAAATGTCTTATATGCAGAGTCAGAGACTGGAGATTGAGGCAGGAGAGCTGTTGGCGTGACTATATTTCTGTTGCTCATTTGAGGGTCATTCACGATGCAATAACAATCATCACCACTCCAGTCAAAAGTAAAAATAAGACTTCTTCCTGGAGAGTAAATTGTGTATAAGTGTTTGTTTTAATAAAATTTTTATTTTGGAATAATTTTAGATACAGAGAAAATTTGCAAAGATAGTACAGGGAACTCCTGTATACCTTCACCCAGTTTCTCCTGTAGTTAGCATCTTACATAACTGTGGCACATTTGTTAAAAATAAGAAATTACCATTGTTACTATGTTCTTAATTAGACTACAGACTTTAATCTGAGTTCATCAGTTTTTCCATTAATGTCCTTTTGCTGTTCTAGAATCCAATCCAGAATCCCACACTGCATTTAGCATGCACTAGCTTTTTATATACCAAGATCTCGACCCTATATACCACTCAGAAATACTTATTTTTTCATTAGAGAACAGGCTCTGAGGTTTATATTTTTTTGTGTGTATGAGTTATGTATAATCCCTATATAAATGTAAAAGTTTATTCGTATTGGCCGTGACTACCAAAGACTACGAGGGCCATACTTATGGTTAAATGGCGATTCGTTTGTTATTTCAGTGAATGGCTGTATTCCCTGCTTTGTGAATTAGTTATTCAGGATTATTAGTTGCTGCAGTGACGGAGACCTTATGGGAAATCATGGGGTGTTTTCAAGAGGCCCTGTTAAAGAGTGTTTGTTATAGCACTGGGCCTGTGGTTGATTTAGGGGAGGGTCCAAGGAAATGGGTCTATTCTGGATTGGATGCTTCAGAAAGCAGGAGCGATTCAGTGATTATTTTAGTTTTTGTCTAGAAAGCAGGAGGAATGGAGCAAAACTAGAGTTGTCACTGGAGAAAAACCAGTAGTCATTCTACTTGGCTGGGGAAGGGATGTTTAATTCTTTTTTGTGTGATTGCACAGTGCCAGTTTTTCTGTTCAGGCACGATTACCGAGTGGACTTATTTTCTCCTTCCATCGTGTCACAGAGACCTCATTTGTTATCAGTATTCTGTGAAATTGTTTATATTCTCCAGGGGATCCAAGCCAGCTGCTGCGGGTTCTCAGGGTTCCTTTTTTTCTTTTTTTTTTGAGACAAAGTCTTGCTCTGTTGCCCAGGCTAGAGTGCCGTGGCGTCAGCCTAGCTCACAGCAACCTCAAACTCCTGGGCTCAAGTGATCCTCCTGCCTCAGCCTCCCAAGTAGCTGGGACTACAGGCATGCGCCACCATGCCCGGCTAATTTTATATATATATGTATATTTTCAGTTGTCCAGATCATTTCTATTTTTTAGTGGAGGGGGGGGTCTCACTCTTGCTCAGGCTGGTCTCAAACTCCTGACCTTGAGCCATCCACCCCGCCTCGGCCTCCCAGAGTGCTAGGATTACAGGTGTGAGCCACCGCGCCCGGCCTGGATCTCCTTTCTTCCTCCGCAGGAAAGGGCTTTCATTTTCGTCTCTCCCCTGGTCTTCAGACCAGGCGTCCTTTGGGCTCACCCAGCGGGCTTCCGCAAGGGGCCCGGAGCTGCCAGCGGGACCCAGCCCTCCCCGCGCCGGCTCCGCCCCCAGGTCCCGCCCAGCGACGGGCTGGCCAATCGCTGGCTCCGCTCTGGGAGCATCACAGTGGCGCCGTCGCAATTCCCCGCTAGCCCTCCGGGCGCCAGCCGCGGGGGCCCCGCCCTGCCGCGGACCTTGAGTCCTTCGGCTCGGTGGGGGAAGTGCGACTGCGCCGCGAATTCCTGAAGGAGGTGGGGGTGGAGTCCGGCCCGCGGTCACGCCGGCAGCTGGCCCCGGGCCGGGGAGCCCGGGGCGCGAGGTCAGTCCGAGGCTGACCACGCCGGGGGCAGGAGGGCTTCCGGAAGCGCAGCGTGCGCTCGACGGGCGGGAGCTGAGGTTTCGGGCCCGCCGCGCGCCTCACGCGGCCCCTGAGAAGCCCCGCCCAGAGCGCGCTGCCGGGAGTTTCCATGGTGATGATAAACAAACCTCTACTGCCTCAGCTACATCTGCCAAGTCCGCCGCGTTCCACCCTCCTCTAGGTGCTGCGAGGGACGGCGGAGGAGCCGGATGCGAGAGCGGGAGCGCGGAGACTCCGAGCCTGAGGTGAGGGGCGGCGGGAGCGGGCGGGCGGTGGGTCCGAGGTTGAGGGCCGCACCCCCGGGGCAGAGCGGGGACTAGACCCACTGGGGCTGGGGACCGCGGGGCTGAGGTTTGGGATCTGGGAGGCGGGATCCGAGGTCGAGGGCCGCACCCCCAGACAGAGCGGGGACTAGACCCACTGGGGCTGGGGACCGCGGGGGCTGAGGTTTGGGATCTGGGCGAGTCCTGGCTTTAGAGCGGGAGCGGCCAGCCCACCCCGAGGAAGGAGACAAGGGCAGCCAGAAGGGACCGAGCCTTGAGGAAGCGCTTCCTCAGGGCAGGGATACCGGGGGAGTCCTGGGCGGGTGGGCATCCCAGGACCTGGAGGCACGAGAGGTCTGTAACCACCTGCAGGAATACCTCCAGGGTTATTGGGTTGTTTTGAGAAAAGAGGCTCTTTTTGCTTGAGTTTATCTGTGTACGCATTGTTTATTTTTAGAGACAGAGTCTTGCTCTGTCTCCAGCCCAGGCTGGAGTGCAGTGGTGCTGTCTTAGCTCACTGCAACCTCAAACTCCTGTGCTCAAGCGATCCTCCTGCCTCAGCCTCCCGGGTAGCTGGGACTACAGGCATGTGCCACCGTGCCTGGGTAATTTTTTTTTTTCTTCCATTTTTCGTGGTTTGGCTAATTTCTTTCTATTTATAGTAGAGACGGGTCTCGCTCTTGCTGAGGCT
>RJWJ010044997.1:0-11924 GCA_004363605.1 Indri indri
GAAAATGATAATGCTGATGCTAATTGTGATGATAGTGGAAATTATAGCAACAGTGATTATGGTAACTACGGTAATGATGATGATGATGGTAAAGATAATGGGCAATACAAAACCACTATTTTTTTACCATCATCTGCAAGGAAATTTGCTAAGTGCTTTAGCGAGTGTGTCATCTCATGACAAGTAATGACAAGTGATACTTTAAAAGTAGGTACTAATATATTATGCCCATTTTACAGGTAAGGAAACCAAGCCCAGAGAGGCTGAGTAACTTGCCTAAGGGCATGTAGCTGGTGCGTGGCTGAGATGTACTCTTTTCATCCGTCCCAACAGTAATTTCTTTTCTTTTCTCTCCTCTTCTTTTCCTTATTTTGTTATTACAGCTATTCCTAGGCTGACAACAGACTGAGATCACGGTTGGGGTTGCAGGAAAAGGAAGCTGATCAACTTGCCCAAGGTCACACAACTCTTAAGTCAGGACTGTGTCCTCCTAAGCTCTGTATGGCTTGAGGAGCTTTGGACCGATGTGCAGGTGTCAGGCTTATTGGCAGCACATGCCTCCCACTTTGACCTCCAGAGTTCAGGGGACTCTGGCGCCTCCTCCGAGGTGACCAGGAAAGGGAAGCAGGTTGATTGGCCCTGCAGGCAGACACTAAGCAAGGTGTTTGCCGCCTCCCACCACTCCCAATTTAGCTCCTGCCATCCCCTCCACGCACCCCAAACAGTCCAAAGCCGACTTTTGGGGACGGTCTCAGCCCAAGGCTCACTACAGCCTCCTCAGGTGGGGCCAACTTGCCACAGTTTTTCCCAGGAAGCTGAGAGAATTTCCCAGGCTGGGCAGTCGGGTGAGGGTTCAGGGGATGGGGACGGAGGCCCCCATGCTGGCTGGTGGGACAGGCGTTCCCACTGCGGACTGAGGCTTGGGCAGGGTAAAGCTCCTGCCCGAGGTTTCACAACGAGAGAACAGAGGAGCCTGGGTCCAATGCCCTTCCTGTCACATGGCCCTTTCCCACCACTCGCCCTACTGTTCTTGGAGTTGGAGAGGTTTGACTTTCCGGACAGCAGGCCTGGGAGACAGAGAGCAGGCGAGGAAGCCTCCACCCCAAACTACACACACACACACACACACACACACACACACACACACACACACGGGAAGGCAGGTGGGTGGGGAACTGGCCCAGGCTCTGGGAATCAGGGGAGTTACCAGGCCTTTGTGACTGATGGAAAATTGGTGCTCAGAGAGGTTAAGTGACTTGGTAAGGTCACACAGCCACTCAGTGGCCACAGGTGCAAAGGTCTAACTGCTGTCCATGTTCGTTCATCTAGCTCTCTCAGCAGCCTGGCAAGATGGTTTGTCACTCTCACAGAGGCCCAGACAGTTCCAGCAACACGCTAGGAAGTGGGGAGCTGGGGTTGGATCCCAGGTGGCCTAGACCTCAGGACTGGGCCCTTCTCTTTACTCACCTGTCCCTTCTGTGATCAGTCCTATGGCCCCTTC
Organism: Indri indri; assembly: GCA_004363605.1. Classification (NCBI taxonomy): domain Eukaryota; kingdom Metazoa; phylum Chordata; class Mammalia; order Primates; family Indriidae; genus Indri; species Indri indri. The sequence continues at coordinate 1,502 of RJWJ010044997.1, forward strand.
TGGTTGTGCTGGGCCCATCTTCTCTTCTCTAGCAACCAGCTCTGTTTTTCAATGGGGATACTGAGGCACAGAAAGGTTAAGCAAAGGTCATCTCACTGGTGAGAGGCAGGGCTAGGATTTGAACCCAGGCCATCTAGCCCTGGGCCCACATTCCTAACCACCAGGCCCCACTGCCTCCTGCACTTCCCACGACACAGGGAATAGAAACCAGACTGCTCAGCACAGCTTCCCAGCTGCACGCTCTGCCCCATGCCTGCCTCTCTGGTCTGGACCTCTGCCATGCTCCCTGCCAAGCCTGCTTCTGCCCCAGGGCCTTTGCACTTGCTGTTTCCTCTGCCTGAAAGTGACAGCCACAGTGCCAGGAAACTGTAAGCTACTCTTTGATGTAATTCTCACAACAACCTTTTGGGGACATGATTCTTCCCATTTTATAGCTGAGAAAACTGAGGCTTAGAGAGGTTCGGTTCCCCTGCTCAGAGATGAAAGTGATGGAGGCAGAATTTGGATCTAGGTCTATGGACTGGGTGGTCTTCAGGCTTTCTGTAAGGCAGATTGCCCCCAAAACACCCAGCTCCTGAGGTTGCACAGCTCCTTTCTGCAGAAAAGGGAAGTTCAGCCACTTCTCCAGGTTGGAAATCGCTTCTTCATGTTATTTTTCTGAAACGGAATTTTCCTGAAAGGGCCACCCCTCAGAAGAGATCCTCTACCCCCAGGACTGGGGGAAACACGGCTCCCTCTTGCTGATACGAAGCCTGCCGTGGTCTGGATGATGCGCGCCTGCCAGTACTATGGCCTCCGCTCCGGGCTGACTTGGGCAGCTGAGGGAAGGGGCTCACCCAGAGCAGGGCTGTGCCCAGGGACAGCTTGCTGGCATTTAAGCCCCTGAAGAAGGCAGCTTGTTACCCCTGGGAGAGGCCTCCGTCTGCTCAGAGTGACGCAAGCATCAGAGGCCCCTTTGGGGGAAGCGGTGTCTCTGTCTTCCATGCACAGAGCCTGGCCACAGAGGCAGCCAGAGCCTGCAGCAGCGGGGCAGAGGGAAGACACCTGTGGCGATGAGGGCTCAGGCTCCAAACCCTGGCTTTGCCAACAAATACCTTTATCTCCCTCTGCTTGGGTTTCCAATCTATAAAATGGGGCAATAGTGAGAGAGTACTCAGAGTGTGTGAGAGTGATCTGAGATGACACATATAAAGACTCAGAGCATAAACACTCAGCAAAATTAGCCCTTCCCATTTCAAAGGTTAAAAAGCATCCCAGAACCCCACAGGATGTCAGCCAACAAATACCTTTATCTAGTCTACTCTCTACCAGTGGAGAAAACACAGACGTCTGAAAGCTGTGAAGCTGGTTTTTAACTTTTTACATTGAAATAATCTCAAACTTGCAGAGAGCTTTGGGAATGGTACTCTTCAACCAGATTTGATGTGTAGGGCTTTTGTCACATTTGCATTGTCATTTCCTCATATACATGTAACTTTCTGGAATAATCTGAGAGTAAGTGGCAGGCATCTGGCCCCTTTCCCCCAGACCCTGTGGTGGACTGTCTGCGAAGATGGCCACCACCAGTGCCTCTCACCTTTTTCACATGTGCCATTAAGACATGGCATCTACTTCCCACTCCTTGAAGCCAGGGAAGCTGATGACTTGCTTTGACCAATAGAATATGGCAGAAGTGGTGTTGGTGCCAGTTCCCAGGCTAGTTTTAGGAGACCTGGCAGCTTTTGTTTGGCCCTCCTGAGATCCAGCCACTATGTAAAGAAGCTCAGACTAGTCTACTGGATGGGAGAGATCACATGGCGAGGGGGAGGCCCAGGCAGGCCCCCACTGAGGGCAGCCCCAGGAACAACCCCAGCTGACACCACATAAGCAGAAGAGCAACCCAGCTGAGCCCTGCCAGCCCACAAGATTGTGAGAAATGAATAGTGTACATTGTGCTAAGCAGGGTGGCTCACATCTGTAATCCCAGCACTTTGGGAGGCCAAGGTGGGAGGATGGCTTGAGTCCAGGAGTTCGAGACCTCGTCTCTACAAAAAATTGGCCACACATGGTGGAATGCACCTGTAGTTCCAGCAATTCAAGAAACTGAGGCAGGAGGATCACTTGAGCCCCAGAGTTTGAGGCTGCAGTGAGCTACGTTCGTGCCACTGCATTCCAGCCTGGGTGACAGAGTGAGACCCAGTGAAGAAGAAGGAGAAGGGGAAATAATCATGGCTATTTTCAGCCACTACGTAACATTTGGGGTGATAAGAGATAACAGATAACTGACACAATCCCTGAGTGCTTCTGCATGTATTTCCTAAGAACAGGGTGTTCTCTTATATAACCACCATATGGTTATCAAAGGCAGGAAATTGGAAATTTTACATTGGCACCATATTATTATCTAATCTACAGTCTTAAATTTTACCAGTTGTCCCAATAATGCCCTTTACAGCATTTTTTCCTCCAGTCTAGGACCCTTTTAAACAACTTTGCTTCCGTTGGCTGGGTGTACCCACATACAACTGAAAGACAGCAGGGCCGTCACACAGACAACACACTGCTTATCTGAGCAGCTCGCAACACTCAAATGAAGCTGGCATTTGCCACCCAGGGCCTAGGGCCCTCCAGCTCTTTGAGGGTCCACAGGCCTTGGCTGGAAACCCTTGGTGAAGCAGAGAGAACTCACTTTTCAGGCTCACGGACTGAGCTGGTTTTTTAGTCACCCCAACATATTCTGTGACCCTGCAATGGCACCCCACTTCCTAGATCCTCAGTTTCCCACCTGCAAAAATAACCACATGCCACATTCCTGTGATAATCTGCATGGGCCTGCTCAGGCAGAGCGTGGCGGGGGACAGGTGCTCAGTCAGGGGGGTTTCGTCCTTCCTTCCCTACAAATGTCAGTTTTATGGGGAGCGACATGCGTGTTGGCCTAAGAAAGGCTCAGTACCCACAAGATGGAAAAACCAGCATTTGGTATCGAAGAAAACTGCACATTCCAGGGACCACACAGATTTCCCTGTCTAAAATCAGGTCGCAAGCCCAGTGATCACCCACCCCACCATCCCCAGAAGCACTGGTTGACCAAAGTACAATTTCATTAGTGGTTTTAGCGATATACTCAGGCCAAAGTGGCTAATGCGAAATTTTCCAGCATATAGACTTAGGAATGGAGCTTCCCTTGGAATCTGAGATTTAACAGTGGATATGGTCAGCCCCCGCTATTTTACCCCCAGATTTCCGCCCATAAATCCACTTTGGGATTCGGCCTCTGTGTTCATTCGTCTCCTGCCCTGCACCCTGGTAGAATTTACTCGGAATTGACAGACCACCCACCACCCATCAGGGGGTGGGCAGGGCTGCGGTGGGGTGGGTAATTCCAGGGCCAGCCAGTGTGAACTGGGCCTTGAGTGGACACTACCCTGTCCTGGCATCACTAGTGATCACTCGGGGATGGACTGTTCCTGGGGGATGAAGTAGAATGCCTCCAAATGCTGTCTGCAGGCCCACCAAACCCAGGAGAGGCACCTGTGAGGAAGGGCGGGCCCTAGCCCTGGCATAACTCCTTGTGGCCCGGGTGTTCCTCAAAAAGTAACTCACCCTCACCACCACCCCTGTTCCACAGTGCGGCGTCGAGGCTCAGAGCGCCGTGAGGCCTCACCCAGAGCCAGACTCTCACCATGGGGCCTTCGCACATGGGTCTGGGGCAGAGACACTGCCTAAGTGCAAACCCCAGCTCCATCCTTTCTCGATGGCCTTGGGCTATCTGCTTTACCATTCAGGGCCTCAGTTTCCCCATCTGTAAATGGCAATAACAAGGATAGCTGTGCAACAGGGCTGCTTGAGAACTGAGGGCCTCGAACAGGGTCTGCCTTTCATCCTCAGGCAACGCAGTGTATAGACATTATTCAAAACTCTTAGAGACATAAAAAACATGGTTTTATTTTTATTGAGGTAAAAGTCACATAGCATCAAATTAACCATTCTAGAGTGTATGATTCAGTGGTATTTAGTACATTCACATGTTGCGCAACCATCCCCACTATTTAGTTCCGAAACATTTCCACCACCCAAAAGGGGAGCCCCGCTCCTGTTATCCAGCCACTCCCCATACTCCCTCTCCGCAGGCCCTGGCAACCCCCACCAGCTTTCTGCTCCTATAACTCTGGACGTTCCCTACGGACGGATCGCAACGTCTGCCCCTTTGTGTCTGCTTCCTTTCACTTAGAACGGCGGATCCCAGGCTCTCCCGCACCGTGGCGCGGATCAGGGCTGCATTCTTTCTGTGTCTGAACGATATTCTACCACCTTAACATACCACATTTTATTTATCCAGTCAGCATTGGGGGAGACTGATTTGTTTCTATCTCTTGGTTGCTATGAATAACACTGCCATGAACATTCACATACGAGTTTTATGTGAACACCTCCCTCTTTGGCTTTCTCTCGGGTATACACCTAAGAGTGAAATTGGTGAGTCATGTGGCAATTTTATATTTAACTGTTTCAGAAATCGCCGAACTGTTTTTACAGTGGGTATACCATTTTACACTCCCACCAATACCCAAGAGTTCTGATTTCTCCACATCCTCACTAATATTTATTTTCCATTTTTTGGTTGTAGTCATTCTAGTGGGCGTGAATGGGTGAAAACATGGTTTTTAAATGAAACTAAGAATTAATTTTTTTTTTTTAACACAAGCATCGACCCCACAGCCTTGACCCTCTGAGAGATCAACAAGGAGACTCGAAGACACCTCTGGCCAAGATTTCCCCTCTCTGGGCCTCAGTTTCCCCCTCTGTACATGGCCTGGTTGGTCTGGATTAGGGCGTCTCAGATAAACCCCGCGGAAACCACAGAGAGAAGAGAACTGAGACATTTTGCCACTGAAATGGAACAGTGCAGACCCTTTCTTGAGCCCAGGGAAGATGAGTCATGTGGACGGACTTGCCTCCGTCTGGAGTTTTTGTCCTCGGTACACACAACCTTACACACAGTCGTGAGGGATCTGGCCCTAGCGATGGACTCAGCTCTTGGGGCTGTCATGTCAGTGTCCTAAGACAGAGCTCCTGGCCTCCCCAGCCACCAGAACGCTCTTAAACCAGGTCAGAAACATAGCAAGTCTTCTCCTTCCTGGCCTTCTGGGTCCCCAGCCCATCCTCACAGCCCTGAGTGGGCCCCAGAGACCCCAAAGGCTGTGCAGAGCACTCAGGCCCTCCCTATTCCTCAGAGAAAAGGTTTCCATGCCAACCGCTTATCCATTTCTGACTGCCAGGCTTTGCTTACGCACCCTCTGCCAGAACACCTTCCTCTCGCTTCTTCACTCACCCAGCTCCCATGCACCTGGGAAGACTCCACTCGGTACCACTTCCTCCAGGAAGCCTTCTCTGACGCCCCACCTGGATTTAATGGTGCCTCCCCCGTTCCCCCTCTGTCATAGCACTCTTTACCCTGTTTCAAGAACTTTCCATTTAACCAGCCTCCTCCACTGGGCTGTGAGTTCCTTGGGCAGGAACTTTGCGCTCCATCTCAGGGTCCTAAGGACTCCTCAAAGCCATGTCTGTGATAAAGTGGAGTCCGGCCTGCCAAACGCCTGCAAGGAATCTTCCTCCAGGAGCCGGCTCTTCCCTGTCGCATGTGGTCTTGGTGGAGAGTTAATCATGGTGTCTGACCCTATTTGGTCATGAGCTGGGCACGTGACCCAAGCTGGGCCAATCGGACGCTCCCTGCTGAGAATTTCAGGCACGGCAGGCAGAGTGATGCCAGGCCAGATGAGAGCTGACACCAACTTGTTCCAACCTCCTCTTGCTTTCTGCTACCTGGAAGCCCAGAGCTGCCCCATTTCCTGTCTTCCTGCAGACTGATGGGTCAACTCTTGATTTTTGTGAGCTACCCCAAATCTTAGAAATCAATGCCATTTGTTGCATAAGGTTTGCCAGAGTAGATAGAGCATATCCATAATTCTTTAATACACGCGCGGATCAGTGAACAAAGGAGCTGCATCTTGAGGGGGGAGACGGCCGAGCAGATGGGGAGGACCAAAGGCGTAAAGGCGCTGCCGGCAGAGGGACAGGCCTGGGCAAAGATCCCTGGCGGTCCACATGTGCTGGGAGGAGGATGGGAGGAGTCCCAGCTACAAAACTGTTTTCAGTCACCTTGGCCTCCCTTCCTTTGTGTTCATTGTGGTTTATACAAAACAGAGAGAAGATGTCCAAACCTACGTAGCGCTTGAGGGCGTGGAAGTGGGGAAGGAAGGGGGCCGGGAAATGAGACTTTAAACGATGCTCTTCTTCCCAAGGCATTGATGGAGAACTTGGGGTGCAGGATGGGGCCCCAGAGCAAGCTGAGATGCCTGCTGAGGAATCAAAGGTCTGGCTGAGACAACAGCACGCTGCATCAAAGAGAATTGTCTTTCTTCCATGAAAGCGGACGATCTCTTCCTTAAGTGTTTCAAAAGGTAGGCTCCAGATGGACCAAAGGCCTAGACGTAAATGTTAAAATAATAAAGCCAATCAAAGAAAACATGGAAAGATGTCCTTATGCCTAAGGAAGTAATGATTCTACTCCAAAAGACCTAAAAGCACAAGACAAAAGGGGGAAAAAAATGACAGATTTAACTGCATCACAATTAAGGATTCCCATTTATGAAGGGCACCACAGAGAACACACTGGACTATGTTTGCAAAGACTGAGATTGCCAGGCAGTTATTGCTTAGGATATACAAGGAATTCTTACCAAACAATAAGAAAAAGACAGACGATCTGGTAGGAAAATAGACAAAGGTTGTGAAAAGGTGGACAAGAGGTCTAAATGGTCACCCAGGATGATTAGATGTTCAAACTCATTAGTAAAAAGGAATGGTAGCTTTTAAAGCAAGGCACTGATTTAGACTTATATGAGAAAGGCAAATTCACACAAGTGGATGAAGGCATGCTTGAGGGAACGGCTTGAAGAGCTGGGCACTTGCGTGCACTGTGAAGGGGACAGTCTCTCCGGAGGGGTGTTGGTTAGCTCAGAGAGAAGTTAGGCCTGAGGACACCCCACATTCTTGAGATTCCTCTCTGGCATATGGAGGTATGGGTGCTGGGGGAGTTGTCACATAGGTTACTAGAGGGGTAGGACACAGATGCCAAAGTCATTAGTCATTAGTCATGGGAGCAGGGGTCTGGGGACATCCTGACGCCCACCCCTCACTAGGGAACACTAGCAGGCAAGGCAGAGAGCTCCATAGGGTGAGACAGGAAGCAGGGGAACAAAGGTACCAGGCCCATAGTAAGTGCTTAATAAACATTAGTTGTCAGCTCATGCAAATATGGCATCCCCAGTAAGGCAAGTCTTGTGCACAGGAAACCACTTCCCCACGCTCCTCTGGGATCACCTGACACCCAGGCAGTATCCCCGGGACCTCGTGGGCACCCAGTTCGCCATGATTTTCCCTTTGCAGTTGCCTTCAGTCTCCCTCCTGGGTGTGTTGGAAACTGCACTTACCACCACCGTTCCCAACAAAGTCCTGCCACAGGAAACACAGCAGGTCTAATCCTGAGGTCAAAGTGGCCCACTGCAGCAGCTGTTCCTTCCGGCCCACCTCCTCAGCCCCCTCCCATTGTTGGGACTCTGATTAGCCTGGGTATTGGGTGACTCCTGCTCTTCTTTCCCTGCTTTGCAAGGGTTAATCAGCCTTCCTGCCGGCGGCAGGGCAGCTCGGAAGGAGGCAGTGGGGCAGCCTGGCGCAGGCGGCTTTCATTACTTTGATGGGATACATGTGCTCGGCTTTATCTCCGGCCTTTCTCCGTAATTCAGCGCTTGAACGTCTCAGCTGTCGGCTGATCTGCAGACAATTGCTCGGGGTAATACTATCCGGAAAAAGCTGATAAAACGCAGATGTGATGAGGCCTCTGAAATTTGTGGTTTGCTAAGTGGTTTGCTGTGATGCTTGCCCCTGGCCAGGGTGGCTTCCCTTGGAGGCTGGGAACCAAGGGGGTGGGAGTTGCGTTTTTTTAAGTGAAAGGTTGAATAGAGGAAGTGACCATAGAATTTTTTTTTCTCTAATTAGGATGATCAGCAAATAGAAAGTGGAGGGGGATGGGACTTCACCTAGGACTTGACAAGCTCACGCCCCCTCTGCTTCCAACCTAACCAGCCTCCCTGGGCATCTCCAGAAATGGGGCAGCTGGGCATCCTCTGTGCAGCTTGGAGTGAGTGTGGTGCAGGGGACCCCGGGAGGGAGCCACTCACGGGCTGTGTGACCTTGGGCAAGTCACCCAACCGCTCTTTTGCTCAGCTGACTGGACTGAAAGACCAAATTACTGACAACCTCAGGGACTGGGCTGTACCCAGCAGAATGCCTGACATACAGTAGGTGCTCAATGAATAATGCAGCGGTTTCCTCTTCCTTCCTTTCATTCACTTAGGTTCCCAGATGACCCTAGAGAGTAAAGTGACGTGACCTTGACATGAAGAGATGGATGCCAGTTGGGTGGTAGGCAAGAGGCCAGGCTGTTAGTCTCAAAAATCATGACTTTCCGGGCAGGACTCTGTGAGGAAACAGCAGTGATTGGGTCTTTCTTCCTGGGCCAAAGGAAGGATTAGAGCAGAGCTCCTCCACCTTCCTGTGTATCCAGGCCACCGGGGACCCTGTGAAAAATGCAGATTCCCACGTGGCAGGGCTGAGGTGGCCCGAGACTCTGCATTTCCCAGGAGGTCCCAGGGATGCTGACACTGCCAGAGAAGCGAAGCGGAGACCCCAAGGTGTCAGGCTAGAGGGAAGGCTTTGGACACATCCAGTCCTTGCCTTCTCAGCCCCAGAAGGACTCTGCTGACCAGAGAGAGCAGGCGGTGTGGCTGGTGTTGCCCAGCACGTCAGGTGCAGAGCCAGGCTGCCAGAGTGACCTCCACATGTGGCTTGGTGCTTTTCCCACGAGGACTCTGATGACAGGCCTTCCTTAGATGGCCAAGAACTGTTTTCAGAGTGGCGGGTGGGTCCACATGGAAGCTCCCTAAAGACAGCACGCTTTATTGTGCCCTTCCCAGATTGCTTTTGTGACAAAGGAAAAAGCACATGGATTGGCACCGTCCCATGTTGGCCTCGGGGCCGTGCCACACGGTTCTCAGAACAGCAGTGGGCCATTTGTGGGTGTCATGCCCGATCCATGTGCAAACGTTGTCAAGTAGATGATAAGCCTGTAAAGAAAGCTTGTGATAGCATGGGACAGCTTTGGGGGGCGCCCTTTAGCCCCCTTTTGCTTTCATGCTCAGGTGAGAAAGGCCATGGAGCCGCTCCTGTGGTCTTTACTTTTCTTCCTTGAAAATAGCCCTGTGAGGTGAGCTGGTCACACCCGTTTCCAGGTGAGGGAAACTGAGGCCCAGAATGGTTTGGTGACTTGCCGGTGGAATCAGAGCTGGGGTTCAAACCCAAATGTGTTCAGGAGTAACCGGCTCCAAAGGCCACACAACTGCACCCGTGCCACACTGCCCCTGGACCCCCAGACAGGAGCGCTCAGGCAGTCTGCTCCAATATTTAGGTCAGGGCCTGGGTTTTCCCTTGAAAAGGCCGTTCGGCAATTAGAGGGTCGATTTGCAGTTCTTGCCTTTCAAAGAAAGAGGGCGTCTCTCCCCCTGCTGGGGTGTGGGCAGAGCTGGTAGCAATTTTCCCACAATGTGTAAATTAGTCAATCTCCCAGTCTCTAAACGGGCCTTTGAAGCACCCTTAATGAAGCACTCCATCAGGGCGCAGTGGCGGCCGCCGGCGCTGCTGGCCGAGTGCCTTTTGATGTCTCCGGGCCACGGGCTGGAGGCTCAACTTATCTAAACGCCCGGCAGGGCAGGCGCTAAAAAAAAAAAAAAAAAAAGGCAAAAAGCCCCTTAGAGAAGTTGAAAAATTTTTAATGAAAAAGGTTAGTCCGGGCCTGACTGATGTTGGCACTTCAAAGCCAGTGCAGACTAAATTGCTGTAGACTGCTTAATTCAAAAGTGCTCCCTCGCGGTGACAGCCCAATGGTGACAAAACACAATTGGCAACAGGAGCCGGGCAAGATCAAAGGCTGGCTATTGTAATAGTTTTGTTCCATGAAGAATTGCTTATTGTTGGGAGTTTTTAAGCCTTTTTTCCCTTCTTTTTTTTTTTCTTTTCTTTTTTCTTTTCTTCTTCTTCTTCTTCTTTTTTTTTTTTTTGTGGCTCCAGCACCATCCCGGGACTCCCTGGTTCAGAATCGGTGCACATAAATACTTGTAATTACATCCTTCTGATAATACACTTCAGCTTGCAGAGGCCTCGGCTGCCTCGCGGTCTCTCTTGAGGTTCACGGAGCTGTGCGGTGGGTTGGACTGTAAAAACCGTTTCTGTGTTTTGTCAGAAAAGACCCCGCGAGGCACCAGAGGGCACATTGGAGCTGGGACCCCCTCGTCACCTTGGGGGCTAGTTTAGGGTTTGCTTCAGATTA
>RJWJ010044998.1:0-11931 GCA_004363605.1 Indri indri
GTGGAACCAAGGGGAAGGGAGTGGCTGGCCTGAAGGACCTCTGTGCCCTGATCACTGCCCTGTCCTGTTCTGCAGAGGCCCAACAGGGGGCACTGTACTTAGTCGGGTGGCCTTAGGTGCTCGGTCCCAGCTGAGGCAGGCTCAGGTGCGTCCCTCCTTAGTCCCCATCGAGGGCCCCAGTCTGGATCCTGGGCTTCTGTTTCAGTTTCCGGGTTACAGCTCTGTTCGCTTCTGCCACTGACCCTTGCACTGTGTGGCTTAGGCTAGGGCGCGGCTGGGGTTGTGCACTGCCAGGCTGCAGCAGCTGCTGTAGTCACAGCATCTGTCACTCCCCTGGCATTGTTTCACTTAACATGGCCAGTAACTTTGGGTGATACCAATGTGAGTCCACCTTACCATGAAAGAGATTTACTTGTTTAAGATCAGGCTGTAAGTGGCAGAGACAGGATTGGAAACTCAGATTCGTTTGGCTTTAGCACCGTCTTTCAATAGGATAGTATAGTTTATCTCCCAGTCCTCGGGGAGGGGTCTCTCCAAACTGGAAAGACCTCTGCCCTGCAGTCCGAGCACAATTTCTATTTGCAGGTGTTTGCAACTATTCCTCACTCTCCACATCATGCTCCTTTGGATACAGCCTCTGACAAAACCAGACCTCTGGCATTGCTTCTTTTTTTTTTTTTTGAGACAGAGTCTCACTCTGTTGCCCAGGCTAGAGTGCCGTGGCATCAGCCTAGCTCACAGCAACCTCAAACTCCTGGGCTCAAGCGATCCTGCTGCCTCAGCCTCCTGGGTAGCTGGGACTACAGGCACACACCACCGTGCCCAGCTAATTTTTTCTAGTTTTAGTTGTTTGGCTAATTTCTTTCTATTTATAGTAGAGATGGGGTCTCGCTCTTGCTCAGCTGGTCTTGAACTCCTGAGCTCAAGCAGTCCTCCCTCCTTGGCCTCCCAGAGTGCTAGGATTACAGGCGTGTGCCACCACGCCCGGCCTGGGCATTGCTTCTTGAATCGTGGTCAGCCTTAAAATCTGCAGCTTATCCGAGAGGCCGCAGTAGGCTTCCTGGCTGAATCCTCATGGTTTGTGCTGCCAGCACAGCAGCCTTGGGGGCACAGCTGGTTACCTAATCCACCCTTGCCCACACATTCCTCCAGGATGGGATATGGGTTATATGTGGGCAAAACAGGCTGCTGGCAGTCTAACAGGAGTGCGAGCCTTGTGTGTGTGACTGACATTAAAAAGAATGCTGCACGCCTATGCCGGCTCCGCCTCGTACTAGCTGTGAGACTTCGGCAAGTAACTCAGTCTCTCTGAGCCTAATTTTCAACTCTACAAAATGCAGAGAATAAAAGTACCTACCTCAAAGGATTATTATGAGAACTGAATGATCTGGTGTTTATGAGTCTTAGCACAGTGGTTGGCATAATGCCAGCAGTCCATAAATGCTAGTTTTGGGATTATACTTTTAATTAATTAATGATTTATTCAGCACTATTTATTGAGGTCCTAACTTCTAGACACTGTTCTAGACATGAAGATGTAGCGGGGGGAGAAAGAACAGACAAAATTCTTGTTTTCCTAGATCTTATGTTTGTACAATTATGATAATTTTTATATAAACCATTGTGGAAGGCATGTTTCTTGCATAAATTATGTCACACATTACAGTATTGTTGTTCTACTACTTTTTTTTCTAAAGTACCAACACTTTTTAGAGAATTCTGGTCTGTGTCCATGCCAATGGTTCTCAACAGGGTAATTGTGCTGCCAGGACATTTGACAACATCTGGAGACATTTTTGGTTGTCACAGCTGGGAAGCGCTTTTGGCCTCTGGGGGGTAGAGGCCAGAGATGCTGCTAAACATCTTACAGTGCACAGGGCTGCCCCGCCCCCCACAGCAAGCAATAAGGGGCCCAAAATGTTGGCAGTGCCCAAGCCGAGAAACTCCGGTTTATGTTTATATTTGTATCTGTATCTTCTCCAGACTTTTTAATTGTTGCTACAAGGATGTGCAACAGATGAAACTTCTTATTAACTTGTTTTTATAAGTGATCTCATCTTACTCTGGGCCTCTATTTCCTGTTAATGACTAAAGGAAAAAAAAAACCCTTAAAATTTCTAATTAAAAATAATCCTGTGTTCTCTGGTTTAAAATTCTCTTTCAGTGTAACTACTAACATGTGTAGGATATTTAGCATATCCAATGCAAATAGGTACATCACGTTAGGTATTTATTAATATTATGTTCTGAGGCACTGTGCTAAGGAAATTCATGCATTAACTTAATTAATTCTCAAACAACTTTAAGATGTAGGAATTATTATCATATCCTTTAATAGATGAGGATACCAAACTAGGTTTCAGAGAAATTTAAGTAACCACCCAAGGCCACCTATGGAACAAGTCCCTAGGCTGTGATTTGAGTCCATGCTCTTGATCACTGCTCCAAACGTGCATCCCAGCGTCCCAGGCACGGAGGATATAAAGATGATAAGGAGTCGTGTCAGTTCAGGTCGTCTGGGAAGCAGAAGTGCAAAGATCGATTGGTGGAAGGGCCTGTGAGGGACAAAGGGAGGAGGCTGCCGGGGAAGGCGGGCAGGGAGGGTCTTCAGAACGTGGTGCAGGTCTGGCACCTCTGGAGGGGGAAGAAGGACGATTGCATAATCTGAGCCTGCCCTGGAGTGCAGCTCAGAGAAAATCTTGGTCAGGCTGATGGGGAGGCCCAGAGCAAACATCGCTGGCTAGGGGAGACCCACCTTGGGCAGGAGTGGCAGCTCTGGTACCCCCTCGGGGGAGCAGCCTGGGGAGAGTGTGCCTCTGCTGTGGATGCTGAAGGACACGATGCTGCTCCTGGCGACAGGTCTCTCTGGAAGGGAGGCCTGGGTAGCATCTCCCATGGCTGCCACAGCTCCAAGCCTTGAGCAGTTCACAGCGTGTTTAACTCATCTATGGTAGCGTTTGGGTAGGATGTTGTGAAAACCTGAAGGTGGGATATCCAATGCAGCCTCCCGGGATAGAAATGATTCCCGATCGGTTGAACAGGTTGTATGTTGAATAAAGGGACCCTGCCAAGGGGGCTTGCTGGGGAGAGCAGGGATTGATGTGCAGCCTCCCCACCCCCCTGCCAATCAAGCTGTGGGCTTTGCAGTTTGGGCCCAGAGAGGCAACTTTTTCTAGTTCAACCACTCAGAGGGGCATCTTTTTCAAAGTTGCACAGAGGTGGAGTGTAGGCTACCAGCAGCATGTGATTCCTGGGAGAGAGGAGGAGTCAGTCTTCAAAGGGGAGTCGGGTCCAGCTGGGACAAAGGGTGCTGGGAGTGAGGATGAGGCTTCACCCAAGGAAGGCTCAGGGGGAGCAGCCGGAACGGTGCATGGGGTGGTGGGTAACCCTGGAGGGACAGGTGTGGGTGGGGCAGGGAGCCGGTGTCCACCGTGCCTGAGGCTGGGCTCTGTTGGTCGCCAGTGGGAAGCTGCTCAAGGGTTTTAGGTGTGGGAGATACAGGACTTGGTCGTTTTGGTGTTACTGGTCATTTTTGGATATTATAAAGTCGAGTTCTCTTCAAATTTGACTGTTAGTCTCCCACCCGCTGTAACAGTCTCCTCTCCTGTCCCCAACCCCGCTGTGCTTCAGTTCGAGGTGCTTGGACTGGGGACAGGGGTGACCTCTTCCGGTCCTCCTTCTTCCCAGTCCCCAGCCCTGCCTTTGTCCCCTTACCTCCCTAGTGTTCTACTTAGACAGCTTGACTGGGGAGGGGAAGCTGGCTTGATTGCCCCTTGGTATGTCCTGGGCAAGGAGGAAATGGGTGGTCCCCGATTGCGTTGACTGCCTTTAAAAGGTGGATCCTTTGACAGCGTGGTTGCCGCTGTGTCTTCTGCTTTGGGCACAAGGAAAAGTCGCTTGTGCTTTGGGTAGGAGAGCAACGGGAGGGGAGTCTGACTGCAGGTTCACTTGGGAGTGGCATCGGGGATTCAGGTGGGGAGAAGTCACAGGTGTGCAGTGCCTCTCAGGGTCACGGCGATGAGCAGGCCGCTACTTCCGTCCATCTGCTCGCCGCTGATGGTGAATGTGTGTAAAGGGCGGGCGAGCGGGCGTGCAAAGGGACAATGAATTGCAATTCACCAAAATAACCGATAACAGGACCCAACATTTCCACAGCTATTCCCAGTGTATAAAAAGATTTCGAATTCTTTTTCTGACTTGAAAGTCATAATGTGCCTTTGAAGTAGATGGGTTATGACCATCGAAGAAGTCGAGGGCTTGGCTGAGGATCCCATAGCCAGGTAAGGGCAGAGTTGGGGAATTAGACCAGGAGGTCTGACTTCCCCTTCTCTTCCCATCTCCTGACTCCAGAGTCTGATCTACCAAGCACATCGCCTCTCCCACATCACCCAGCCGACAGCAGCTCCCTAAAAGCATTTCAGGGCGTTGTCACTGGCATATCAGCAACTCCAAGGCCAGACCTGACTTCCATACTATGATGAAACCACCTCGCGTAGGACTGCAAAACCTTAGAAAGTTTTGTTCTTTGAGCTGAAGTAAAGCTTAATTCTGTGCTCCTATTAAGAAATATTTTGCCTGGTGTCCACAGGTATTTGGAGGGAGTCCTTTTACTTTTAAAGGGAAAATCCTGTCTTCAGGTGCTCCTTTGTGGTTCCAGGGAGCTAAGCGAGGCAGCTGTCAGCAGTCATTCTGGTCATTGCAGCGGGACTCTCAGGCTTCTTCCCACAGGGCAGTACCTGGTGACTTGTATTTGTAATCAATCGATACTATAATCCAGCTCATTGCAAATTCCTTGCTTATCCAATTAATTCAAATCAGGATGGCTTTATTTGCAGAGGCAAGTGTGCTCAGTTCAGGTTCTAGTGGAAACTCCGCCCCCAGGTTTGCAGCTGGTTGCGCCGGGCCAAGTTGCTCCTCTGTGGAAGGGGCATGTGCTGGCCACCCTGAGGCCCTTCCCTCCCTGACGCCCTGTACCCCATGGACAGGACGGCACGTGGACTGAGCCACAGGGCGAGGGCCGGGGAGGGGTCAGGGAGGGTGTTGGGGGAGGCTGCAGAACCTGCTGACGTTTTTCTTTTTCCTTTTTTAAACCAGGGATTATTAGCCGAGAAAATGCAGAAGATCTCCTGGAGAACATGACCGAGGGAGCATTTCTGGTCCGGGTCAGTGAGAAAATCTGGGGTTACACCCTCTCCTACCGCCTGCAGAAGGGGTTCAAGCACTTTCTTGTGGATGCCTCTGGGGATTTTTACAGCTTCCTGGGAGTGGACCCCAACCGCCATGCAACGCTCACAGATCTCATTGATTTCCATAAGGTATCCCTCTTCGGGGTGCTCGCTGGGGGATGAAACTGGTAGACACTTGAGCTGAAGAGAGAGCCGAGGCACGCACAGCAAGGCTGCGGGCTCTGAGCCGTGGGGCTGGAGGGGCACAGAGATACAGAGCATCAGGGCCAGGGTCGAAGAGGCCGGAGGTTGTCTAGACCAGGCCCTGGAGCCCACGTTCTTCCTTCTGGCTCATCCTCTGGGGCAGGTGTGCACACCTAAGCCTGGCCCCCAGGCCTCTTCTCACCTTGTGTGCCTGAGCGCTCCCTACTTTCAACACAAGGGTTTGGCTGATCAGCCTCTCCCCAAGCCCAGGTGTCTCACGTCAGTTCATTCCCAAAAATGTACCTCTCGTGAACTTCAAGCCAGGCTTCTGAGAGTTTGCTGAACCGAAGGATTTTGGGAAGCAGAGTGGTGGCAGCTCAGGGTCCAACATCTACTTGCGCTTTGCAGGTGTAAGAAGGTTCACAGAAGGATTTGACCATTTCACTGGGTTTTTACTCCAAGAGGGACTCTTGGATTTGTATTGCTTTATCTTCCTCTCTTCCTGGATGTTTCCAGGGCTCCAGGGACAGCTCTTGACTTGACCTTATGAGTAAAGCATGTAGAAAACCACCCATTCACAAATACCTGCACACTGAATACTGCCCAGAAAATTGTACCAATCAGGATCAAGGTAGATTTCCGCTTGCGTAGCCTTCTAACAACGAGAGGAAAGAGAAAGGAAGGGCATGTGTGGGTATTGGCACTTTGTCTCTGTCAAGCACTGAGCCTCGTGCTCTACATTCATGCTCTTATTTAATCTTCCCAGTAGCTCTGTGAGGGAGGCATCTCAGCCCATTGCACAGATCAGGGAACCAAGGCCAGTTTCCATGGCTGATACCAGCGAGGACCAGGAGTAAAGTTTCATGCTGTCTGCCTCTGAAGTGTGCGCTTTCCCACCAAACCACATAGTTTTGCTTTCCCTGTAGCATATAAGCTCCTTGAGCAGTGATAAGCTCCATGTTCCTGGACGTGTTTCAAGCAAAGGGTAAACGTCCGTCTGTCAGGACAGGTTCCTATACGGAAAGTCCAGACCAAACGTTTTTTGAAGGTCTTTACTCTCTTCCAAATCTATGCTTTAGAGACTGACAGTTTCATTCCTAATGCATTTCTTTAGAGATATAGCATCTATGCCCATCTGGGGATCTGGTGGTCAGCTTTTATAAATTAAAATTTTAATTACACAATTAATTCCTGATTATATTTTAAGAAAAATCAAATACAATACAAAGTGAGAGGCTCATTCGTTCCAAATCCACATTTCTATCGTTCACCTGGAAGTATTAATCTGTCATGTATCTGTCTAAGTATTTCCTGAGCAGTAACATAGAAACTTATATATGTAGTTTTGTTATTTTTCACATAAGTTGCAAAGTTCTTTACATATAGCTGGACAACTTGATTTTTTACATGCTAAATAAATCATTGAATATAGTTTTAAAAAGCATGATCTCTGGGATCAGGCTGCTGAATTTTAAATCCCAACTTCATTACTGTGTGTGACTTTGGGTACCTACTCAGAATTTTGGGCCTCAGTTTCCTCCTCAGTAAGATGGGTTTAATAATAGCACTCACTTCTTCAGGTACCTGTAAGGTTTCAATGAGATATCACTGTTTAAAGTGATGAAAAAATATACTTGACACTTGTAAATTATCGGAACGTGTTGGCTATTATTAAAGTATGTCTATGAGATCTTTCCGTGTCAATACATGTATCAATCCTTATAAATGCCCCGTGGTATTCCACGATATGGATGTATATTACGGTTTAATTACCCATTCTCCTCTTGATAGCCGCTTATCTGGCTTCCAGTTTTCCGTGATCACAAACAGTGCTGCAGAGACTTTCCTATATATGTCACTATGGATGCATGTGCAGTATTTCTCTAGGATGGGTCCTCAGACTGCAACTGCTAGAGAGAAGAGTATGCACATTTTAATTAGAAAAGATCTGCCAGATTGCCCTTCAAAATTGTGGTGCCAATTCAGGCCCCTGCCAACTCTATATGAGGCTGTTTCCCCAGACTGCTGCCAACACGGCGGCCTATCAGTCATTTAATTTTTTTCATCAGACAGGCAGACACTGAATCTCACTGTGGTTTAGCTTGCATTTCTCTGCTGACCATTGACGCTGAGGATCTCTTCATATGTTTAATGGCCACTCAGATTTCTTCTTCTGTGAATCATCCATTCATATCCTTTGTCCATTTTTCTATTAAGATGTCTCTTTCTGATGTGACATTTCTTTGAGCAACTAAATTGCTCTTTAGTTATGTCCATGCTGTTACTCAGGCCTTCTACTGAAATTTTTCTTTTTAATTTAAATGGTCATGCTTTTCATATCTGGTTCTTTAATTGGTTCTTTTTTTTTTTTAAATAATGTCCCATTCTTGTTTCATGGATGACTTTTCTTCTTCTTTTTTTTTTTTTTTGAGAGAGACGGACTGACTCATTGACTTACTGACTAACTGACTTTCTCTGCAGCTAATCTTCTTATTCCACGGAGGGGATTAATGCACATCTCTTAAAGGCTCCTTCTCTTTGTTTTAAGTTTATAGACTTGACATTTCCTTGGGAATCGTTTCTATTGTTGAGTTTGGCATCTTTCTTTTATGGCTATGATTTTCCTTAAATGTTTACGGGTTTTGGGCTATGTGGTGATCTTCCGTTGCTAAATTTCCTATTTGTCCATGAGTGGGTAGAGTTTCTGTTTCCCAAATCCAGTCTCTTCATGCTGTGGGGGTTGGAGTTGACAGTGAGTGGTCCACATTTTAGGCTTGGGAGTGTTTGAGCTTTTTGGATCTCTTTGGCCACCTGGGAAACCGTGTGCTTCTCCTCCTTTCCTGAACTGCCTGAGGGAAACACCTCCGAGGCAAACACCTGCCTAGAGTTCCCCAACCTGCCCCCAGCTCGCACTAGCCCCTGCCCTCCACTGATTCCTCCGACAATCCCATCCTGCACGACTTTTGTTTTTTAAGGCTTCTTTAACCTTTTTCACTTTGTCGATGGCATTTTTTCTTATTTTCCAGTAATTTTATGGATGTATTTCTTTTTAAAGGCAGATTTTGTCCTGTCATTTCTAGAAATTTGAGTGAAGCAGAGGTAGATGCATGTTCTTTGTCTTTCTGTCTTAAACCAGTCTCTCTCTGGTAGACGATTATTTCTCTTTCTTGATTATGAATGGATTTTCCTTTTTTTCCCTTTTAGGAGGAAATTATCACTGTTTCAGGGGGAGAGTTGCTGCAGGAACCCTGCGGACAGAGGGACAGCCCGCCAGATTACCACCTATTGTTTGAATGATTTCTTTTTCTCCTGATCAATTGGATTCCTTTGGGACCTGTCTTTTTGAACTCAGCTTAAGAACTTCCCAGCTCAAATCCTGTGGACTCCTGGAAGATCCGTCACAGCTCAAACAAGTAGACTAGTATGTCTCAAGTGATATGAAGTATTTGGCACACGTGCTGCCGGTCTCATGCCAGTGCTCAGTACAGAAATTGCTGACAGCCGATGCAACTCTTTCACGAAGAGTTTAGCTATGACCTCGGAAGATAAAGCCCACTTGCCACGGCTACCCTAAACTGAGCTCCTAGAGTGCATGGATCATCTTTTAATGACCCAAAATAATTCTAGTGCCGAACCCCGAATTTAACATGGTTAAACATTGGTAGGCATTCAATAAATGTTTGTTGAAGGAATGTACTTCTTCGAAAAGTTTTCCAACACCAAATCAGTTTCTAATAAGGTATTTCCTACTTGTCACTCTTTATAAAATCATAGAAATAATAGAAGTGAGATTGCAAAGGATTTCTATGGTGGACATAGATGCTGCATCTTTCATAATATTCATTTTTGCCCTCATAGATATTATCATTGGACTTACCTAAGGTTCCTGAGCCCCAGCTTCCAGGACATGTGATTGGTACTGTCCTGCCTTCCGTATTTAACCTCTTCTTCTGCCACCCTCCACTGTCTTTGAATCATATTTTGGCCATGGTTTTGCAATATTGAAGCAGTGGTTTCATGTATTCCTACAGATGTACCTGGGGTGAATTATAAATCCAAGAATGGTTTTCAGACATGAGGCCTCTGCTCTCTAGGATGGGGCCTCTGTATGCAGGTTACTCAAATGATCAACTCCGTTCTCATTTTCCTTTTGATTTTGATTCTACTGTCCACTTAATCTGAGCATGTTCCTCATGTTAGCGGAAAGACTCTCCCAGTAACTCCTCAGTAACTCTCCGGGATGGCATCTATTTGTGCATACTCGTGTTCTACATTCATGGTCATATAAATGGAGGCAGCATGTTATGATGGGAAGATTATAGTGTCTACGGTCAAGAAGATTGGGGTTCAAATCCCCACCCTGGAACTTACTCGCATTCTAATGCTTGCAGCATTATGTTTGGTGAGAGGAAAAGGATGAACGGGCTCTGGGGATGTCAGGGAACTTTGCTTTACTTGGTAGGTGTATCAAACATCTCCTATGCTCTGCTTGTTCCTTGCATCCTTGGCTGTGCGTTTCCCACCAGCCACCACCACTGTCACTCATTGTGCAGGGGCTCTGCTCTGCCCACTCTGTTGAGCAGCCTCAGGTGAGCATAAGCCAATGGTACCTTGCCACATGCCTCATTTCCTGTTGCTACAGAGGCATAAGACAGAGGGCTGGGAAGTTAATGCCCCATGCAGTAATAAACCTCAGATCAATGGGAGTGAGAGGCTGGTAGATGAATTCGTCTCCCTTCTTCCTCCTGGGGGACTGTTCTGTGAGGCATTTCTTCACATGGTCTCTTAGGAGACAGTCCTGCAAGATCCAGCGACGACGAGTCATGATGAAACCAAGCAGTGACCCGGTCAGTGTGACCCCTATTTGTTCTTTCTACTTCTCTGCCTCACCCCCTGTCTCTCCTGCTGCTCTGGGATTGGACTCCTGGGTGAAATGGTAGCACATAAGCTTCTGCCGCAGAGGAGCCCAAGATAAGGACTCATCGTACAAACGTGTTCAGTAGTAACAATTTTGCAACCCAGCTCTGTCGCCTGCCTCCTGTCTGCCTGTCTCACTGAATGCATAAAATGAAGTGATGGAGGGGACCTACTTTTTGAACTCTAAAGTGCCTTAAAACTGTAACCAATTATTATTAAAATTACCTTATTTCTATTAGGACTCAGAGGAACCAAGTTTTGGTTTTGGTTCTGCTACTTACCAATTACGTGACTTTTTTTTTTTTTTTTTTTTTTTTGTGAGACATAGTCTCGCTCTATTGCCTGGGCTAGAGTGCCGTGGCCTCAGCCTAGCTCACGGCAACCTCAAACTCCTGGGCTCAAGCGATCCTCCTGCCTCGGCCTCCCAGAGTGTTAGGATTACAGGCGTGAGCCACCGTGCCTGGCCCCAATTATATGACTTTGTTCAAGTCATTTAATTCCAGAAAACCTCCATGTAACTGAGAAGAGAATTTTCTGTATGGCCGTCACAGGGTTTTTTGACAGGCTAGGTAAATGGTAAATATGAAATCTCTATCCAAATGAAAGGTGTTGCTAGAAGCCACCACAATAACAGCAAGAACAATTTCATGCTTAGCAGTGATATGTCGGGGGACATGATGTGATGATTTTCAAGATGTTGGAAGAAACTTCTGTTCCAAGAACTAGCAGCAGCTTTGAAAGCAAACCAAGATGAGTTGAGACCCTGACTCCCTGGGTTGTTGTTCCTGTCACCCCTAATTAATATGTGAAAGACAACAGCTGAGTTTTCCATCCCTAAAACATTTCTTTCATTTTATTTGGGGCCCGCACTTTCTGCGTGTCTCATATATCTTAGGTTTTACCTGGCTTTAAAATAAATCCCTTGTAAGTTGTCCTGCAAATGAAATTACTGTCTGGAAAACTGCAATTTCATCTTGAGAGTTTTATTATGCTAATAAATGTCAGGATTCTCAAATAAAGGAATTGCCTTTTTTTTTTTTTCCCTGAGCCCTACAAATATAATGAAAAACAGTCACTCGTCTACAAGACTCAGCAGAGGAAAAATTTACAATCTATAACTAGAAAGAGAAGTTGTAAAAAACACTATGCAACTTAATGGAAGATAAATTTCAAGGAATGAAAGGGCAACTTGGGGAACAGATTCAAGGAGATCCTGGGTGGTAGAGATAATCTTTGGGAATATCTAAGGGGCATGAGCTGAGAGAGGATACGGAGAGTTGACCGTGGAAGGGAGAGAAACCTGGGCTGGAAGACCTGAGAGCCTGGGGAGTTTGTCCTTGTGTACCCTTGAGCCTTTCATTATCCTTGGGACTAAATTGTGATCCTAGATAAGTTCCTCCTTTCTTTGGGCTACAGTTTCTTCTGGGAAGTGGGTAAGCTTTGCCCATTCCAGAGGGTGGCTCTGAAAATAACTCAAGCTATTCTAATAGTAATGATAAGCATTGTTGTAAACCCTGTGTGTATGTGTGCATGAATTCTCACAATCATGCTAGAGGGAGACAATGCTTTCATCTCCACCTTGCACTTGGGGAAACTGAGGCACAGAAAGGTTTAGAACTTTCCTGGGGTCACTTCTTTGGGAAGT
>RJWJ010044999.1:0-11926 GCA_004363605.1 Indri indri
GGTGTCAGCTCCATCCTCTGTCCTCTAACATATCAAACCAACAAGCCTGCAGTTTTTAACCTGAGTTTCAGCAATGGTGCACCACAACAATGTGAAGTGACCCAGGGATAAAATCTATAAACCACACAGTGCCACTCCTTCCTTCAAAGATCAAATGGTCTCCAGCTTTTGCTTGATTTTTGTCATTCCCTATTGACTTCAAGCAGTACATTTACAATTTATGGAGGTTTTTTTTTTTTTTTTTTTTGTCTTCCAAAAGCTCTTCTGGAAAGGAGTTTTAAGTTTGTTTTTAAGGGGAGTTAATATAATACGAGGTACTCTGGCATTACTGGAACTGTAATCACCCCATGTCCTTTCTGTTTCTATCATTTTAAGATGTCTCTATTTTTCTCATCTACTGAAGTTCCTCTTTGTATTTAAGAAACAATATGTGTTTAAAAATATTATAGCATCCGGATGACTTACTATCACTTATGCTTAGTTCTTCACATTGAATAATAGTTTCCAAAGGTATTGATATTTATTAAATGGCTCTCTTTGTTAAACATTTGCCCCTAATTGTGCTTAAATATTTTCTGGTAATGAATGAGCATCAGTTTTTCCTACTGCTAGAAATATTTTCCTGGTTTTTATTATAAACTAGGGTCTTGTTAACTAGTTCCTGCAGAATGGGTTTCTTAAGTGTTTTGAGTAAAAAAATAATTTCACATGTGCTATATCTTGGGCGCATAAGTGGGGGATATTCTTGTGAATTTATTCCTCAAGACTCAGAGCCAGCCGAACCTGCACATGGACAATAACCCAAATAGCAAGACCGAAGCAGGTTTAGGCTTCCAGGAAAAAGGAGGCATCCTTGGTTGTGTTCAGCCTGGCCTCCTTTTGTGCAGATCAGAGTTTGCCTTCTGTTTTCCCACTAGACAGTTATCCTCAGTAAACCTGGGCTCCATCCCAGCTGTCTCCAAATAAAAAGCCATTAAAGAAAACAGCAGAAGAAACTCATCAAAACTCTCCACCCCACTGACTTATGAGGCAGCTTCTAGAATAAGGAACTACAACCTTTTCTCTTTTCTTTGTTATTTAAAAGAATGCATCAAACCAACGCTAAGTAAAAGTTTAATTATTCTGACCAGAAGGGAAGTTCTTATCTCAGCTGTGATCTTAATTGAGATTGATTTGAAATCTAGCTGAGAGTTCTCCTTGACAGGAGATACCATAGAATGAGAAAGGTCCAAAGGTGCCAAGGGAACTTGGTGAGACCCAGGAAACCTTTCCAAGTTCCTTACAACATCGTTAACAGGGGAAAATGATAGTAACTTTATCTCCTTTTGTTTTGTTTAGGATCCAAATACGCTCTGGTACTAAGAGGTGGACTAAAGTGTGTCATCTAATTATTTTCAAATAGAGGTCCAAATTGATGTTCTTCAGAATCCTATTATTTTAGTTCTCATGCTATGATTGCAGAGAACCAACAGTTAGATGCCACTGTAGATATTTCATGTCTCCAAGTAAAGGTAAGTATGAGATGTTTGGGGGATGTTAGGAAATGATAATGATAATCACAAACACCTACACAGTCAATGGTATTACTGAGCATCTCGGTTATACATTTTATTTTATTTTTTGCTGTTTGCATTGGGTTGCAGCTAATTTGGGATTTAGCTACACTCAAGTGTGTGAATGTGAGCATATGACTGTTAAATCCATGAGTTGCATGTGTATGTATTGCCATAAGACTTTCCATTTATTAATTCATTCATATTTAATAAACAATAAATGAATGCAGGGCATGTGAAGTAACTTGGGCAAGCCAAAATTTGGTTAGAGGAGATAGGTGGTTATGATGGTGGGAAATGTAAGTGTTGCCAGACAGTTTCCTGTATCAAACAATTTTCTCCTGATAGTCTCTTACTGGGGCCAGTTTTGTCATTAAAGTTTACTTCTTTTGATTAGGTGATGGCTACATTTAAAGAACATTTTTTAAAGAAGTTGTGGTCACTGGGAGTGGTATGGGTGAAATTCGGAACAAGGAGGTGACCCACTTCATTTTTTGACATGGTGATTTTGAGTTGTCTTGGGCGTTCAGACGAAGATGTCCGGTGGATATATTGGTCAGCATTCAGGGGACAGATTGTGGTTAGAGGATTATGTTTAGAAGGATCTTCATATCCACCATAATGGAAGCCATGGATATTGATATAATTGGCTAGGGAGAGGTTTAAAAGTAAGATGAAATGCTTGCGGTGAGCCTATGAAGCAGATAATATTATTGCAATTTCAATAGAAGAAAATTAGTCCCATGGGGTTTACTTAATTTTTTACGTGATCACGAAGTTATGAAGCCAAAAATATAACCAGTTCTTTTTCTTTTAATACAAAAGTATTTTTGTTGAACCTTGATTTCTTTCTTGCCCACCAATATCTGTTGGGGCCTAGCATGTGTAACACACTACAGGGTAAGAAAACTAGAAGGACTCAGGGGCACTCAATTGGCCAGCAGTCAGACTGGGACAGTATGAGTTTAGAATCAATCTTTTTATCTCCATTTACACCACTCCCCTCTTTTAGGGCTTTTATTGGGCTATTGGTCACCTCTTTCTAAGCCATGGTTTGCAAGCCGCTGCAAGAATCATCTTCTGAAGATGCTCAATGGTTTACTTTCGTCAAAGGGAAGAAAATTGAACTTTTCAACCAAATCTTCAAGGTCCTCTGAGTCTCGCCTATCCATGCTTTCAAGTTTTATTTCACTCCACTCCCCAGGATGAAGTGTTTTCTCCAGCCAGATTGATCCTGTCACTATTTTCTTGTTTATCTATTTCTATGCAACATTATGCCCCGTATTTAGAAGCGTGAGCAACAGCAGTCATTTTTATGATTATCTCTCATGGCTCTTGGAGTCATTTGAACTAAACTAGGCTTTCTTTGCTTGAGTTTTTCATGCAACTGAGGACAAGCGGCAGCTGGGATTGAGGCCATCTTAAGAGCCACTTTATTCAAAAGTCTGGTACATAAGCTGAGAAGACTCAAAGACCCAGGAGATGAATCTGCTAGATTTCTGCAGTCATCTTTGTCTTTATGTGGTCTCTCCATGTGCTCTCCCCAGCATGACAGCTTTAGTATAGCCACACTTCTTACCTCATGGATCAGGGTTCCAACCATAAAAGAGAGAACTAGGCAGAAGCTGTAACATCTTTTATGATTTCTCTTTCGAAGGCATGCTGCACCAGTTTGCCACATTCTGTTTGTTATAAGCAAGCCACCAATGCCAGGCCATATTCTGGCAGAGTGCAGTGAGACTCCAACTCTCAATTGGAGAAATATAAAATCAATGTGTGGACATGGTTTAAAAGCACTATGCCACCCAACAAATCTTGTGCTTTTAAAAGATTCTGCCTTGAAAGAGATACCATACTACCCCATTTCTCTGCTTGTCTAAGTAAGAGTTTAGATTTATTCTAAACTCGTACTATTTTAATGTCACAGTTAACTGTCGCTTCCTCTGGGAAGCCTTCCATTATATTAGTAATCACTGGTGATGTCAGAACTACTTTCCTCAATACCCTATACTGCATGCAATACTGGCTATCATCTTGCATATACGTGTCCTACCTCCCCAACTAAAATATAATGAGGTTTTAAAAGATTAGGACATCGTTCAATGGTAACTTCATTGATTAATTCAGGATATTAGAGGATCATTTATTACACTACTAATAGAAACATCAATTATTCCAGAACTGATAAAATCATAGAAATATCTTAATTACTTGTCTGAATGGGACTATAGGTAGAGGCTCAGTTTTGGGGATCAGAAAGATTCAACTCTAATTTAAGAAACCCTTGACAAAGCAAGCCCCATCCACTCTGAGACTCAACTCTATGCTATTCATAAAAGGCAAACAAGCTTCCTTGGGCAGGGACTTGGAGAAAGGCAAACTAATTACCCCCACACTGCAGTGTAATTTTTGATATGATATCCCTTTTGAATTCACGAAAGCTTGGAGGCTGTTACAAGTTAGATGCTTCAATATTTTTTTATGGTAACTAGGTGACAATAGCTTAGAGAAGCCTCTAATCTTGGCAAATACTCATTAAAATAAAAGGTCTCTCAGAGCCCCAGGAGGAAAACTTTATCAGGAAACCAATTAGTTTAGGTCTAACCCTTGACTCTCTCTGTTCAGAATTTTAAAACCACTGCCTTATTCCCTATTTTATTTTCTTAACCTGTAATTAATTACTACCCATTACAAATTCCCAGACCACAGGAAACATTTATCTGCAACATTAGGTCACTTGGAAAAAAGATTAAATGCGTAGAGAGAGGATACCGAATGACTAAAGGATCTCAGGACAGAGCATCATAACTCCACAGATGGTGTCCTGATTTGGAGACTAATTCAAGACATTCTGTAACCATGCATACAGGACTCTTTCATCATGGCTGTGTGATCCAGTTGAGAACATCAGGTGTTCCTGAAACAAGTGCTACTATAAAGGCTGGATATGGGGGAATGGAGAGATTGTCAGATCTTGGCACAACCCTCTCCCATCAACAAAGAACTGGAAAGAAAGACACAGCCACATCTAGGGTTATGACAGATCAGACTAATCTTGTTAAATAGTGAATTTTATTCAAATATGATTTCATAAACTAGCATCTTAGAATCTTAAAGATTTTAGAATTTTTATCATTTATCTCTCACCTTATATATAGACTAGGCTATGACCACACGTACTTTCACTTAATGTCCATTATGAAGGAGATATTGTTATCCCACATTCAGAGAAGAAAACTGAGGTTTAGAGAAGTAAAGTAATTTTTTAAGATCACAGATAATCAGTGGTAGAGATCTGATTTAAAGCTAGGATCTACTATTTCCAAAACATATGCTCCCTTCACTATATCTGATGTTTACAAATACACACACACACACACATATTCAAACATATAATTCAATTAGAGAGTGGAATATTAGAGAAGAACTCATTCAGACTTATTTTATTGTTATTTAAACTTGTATCTCTGCTGGCTTATATGGTGGCCGGCATAGAGGGTACTTAGTGGGTGTTTATTGAATGATGAATATTCCTGTGAGATGTGACAAGGGGAAGAAGACAAAGAAGTCTTTGAACAGGAGGAAAAGAAAAGTGGAGCTCCTTCTTGAAGAATGAGAAGAGTCTGCACACACATGTAAAAGGAATTGAGTGTCAGGAAAGAATTTCCTCATAGATGGGCAAAGTGAAGTGTTAAGACGTGGTAAATCAAAGAGTGAATGAAAAGTTCAATGGGAAATAAAACCACTGAAGGTGGAGTATCAGACGTCAACCTAATTGTTGATAGGTAGAGAGAGAGATACTTTTTACAAATTTTACAAATTTTACTCTAACTGAAATCGCTCCGAATATCGGACCACAGATAAAGCTGAAAGGGGGATATTTTTTGAGGGACCCAATCATGCCATCAGAACTGACTTGATGCAAGGCTTTATTTAAATACCTTATCATAAAATGTAAGTAAATGTCTCATTCTGTTCCATCGTATATTCATGTTTATTTTAATAAACATCTTAAATGTTTTTTCCAAGGAAGATGGACTATCACATACTCTGGAGGGTGGTCTCGTAGGGTGTTGACTTTCCAACATAATTTATCTCAGAGGGGAAAAAAGTGTGTTGTTTGATGTGTATTTTTCAACTTCAGAAGAATGTTAATGCATTTTAGAAAATAAGAAGTAATAGGAGTTAGATTTAGGGCTGGAAATGTCAGACTTGGACATTTTGTTGTTGTTGTTATTGAAACACTCTGCATGAGAGGATTCACTTTTCAGTAACCAAATTCCCTGGAGTCATGTCCACACTGCACAGCAGACATCTGTTCTACAGCGCAGAGGGCAGACTGGAGCAGGGAAGGAAGTTCTCTCCTAGACATCACGAAATCATGTTCACATTTGCTGGAAAAACTAGTGCTCAGAAAAATAAGCCGGGAGAATTTCAGATCACTTTCAAACCAGTCCTTTTTTTCTAGTTGGCCCTCCTTTTTCTTAATTTTTCAATAGATGATTAGGTGTGCTCTAATGCTTCAGGCCGCTAAGAGCTTTGTAGAATGACAAAAGGGACACAATATCCACAGGCTGCTGTCTCAGGAGAAGTGCACAAAGGCTATCGCTTGGTGAAACAAAATAAGGAAGGCTGAAGTTCAAGTAATATCTCATCACATTTGTAGTGGCTGTAAATCATAATATCTGATACTTACATGACTTTCTCCTATGTGTATTTGTTGAATGCATGAATGAAAAGATGAACAAATATATTATTTTTGCCTCCTTCCTCTCTTCCTCTCTCAAACACAGTAATTGAGCACCTACTATGCCCTATGCTTATAATGAATAAGACCCTATCCTTGTCCTCAATGATTGTAAAATCCAGTTTTATAAAAAGGTAACGTGGAGGTCTAGGACTCCAGAGTCAACATTCAAGGAAAAGAATGTTTCATAAGGAGGTTAAAACAGAGGGTGAACCCCAAAATGTGCTCAAAGTGTCTGAGATGAAATTTCAGCTCAATAATCCAGGAGCATTATCCTCATTTTCTAGATGAGGCAATAAAGGCACAGAGAAACTAAATGTCGTTTCCCAATCAAAATCCCACTATCACATAAAGAAAGATAAAGCCCATCATCCCCCTTCCATTGCATTACTACACACTTTTTCAAAAAATAGAAAGTACAAAAACAAAACAAAAAAAACTGTCATAAACAGAAAAATTCTTACATTTAAATATCTTGTAATATAGAGATAAGCACATAATGCCAGCTCTTGTCTGGTTAAAATATTCACCACTGATTAAATTTGATTTATGAATTATGACTCAGACAAATCTATAAATGCAGCAAAAATTTAGAATTCTAGCATTAAAGGTTCATTTTACTGAAAGCAAAACTCCTTCCCTCTTTCCAGATTTTATATCATTCCACATTGCAGCCAAAAGGGACAACTAACCATCCTATGAACACACCAGTATTTGCTCACATTATGTATGATGTGACCCAAACATTGGTATCCCTTTGCTTGATGGCACCAGCCCCACCTCAGGGGTCCAGACCTGGGATTTTCCCTAGTTCTATAATGGAGAGCGACTGCATGCTCAGCTTTGAACAAACCAGAATATGAGGGCCCTACAACACCCTCAATTTATTTTCATAGTAGATATCATGAATCCAATAAACACAGAGTCTGACTCTACCTCATGGGCTTTTCATAAGACATGCAATGGACATATTATTAATATTCTAGGTATTTCATCTCATTCCTGCATACACATAGACACACATACACATGCAAACACACAGACATACATGCACAGCAGGAGAAAGAAGAAACAGGCTCTGCCTTCGGAAAACTCTACATGGGTAAGCACTCATAGGTGAGCCCCTTGAGGACAAAGATTGAATTTTTTATTTCCATATCCCCAGTGCTCAAGTCTGGTCTCAATAATTGCTTACTGAATAAACAAATGAATGATTTAGTGCACATTCATTTAATATTCATTCCTTTATTCTTTTAACAAATATTTATTGAACTATGCTTAGTAAGGTAATGGCAAAATCATAATGGTGCAAGACAAAGATTATACCGTGGGCTGGGCTTATCTGGGAAGAATTTACCAGAGCTTTCTGGAAAAGGTAGAAAAGAATAAATTAAAGGAAGATGCAGATATAGCATGGAAGAAGGGAATATTTTACATAATGCATAAAGATCCAATTTAAGCACAGTTTGTATGAAGTTTATATGAAGGAAAATATGCCTTTCTTCACCTAGTAGGAATGTGGAG
Organism: Indri indri; assembly: GCA_004363605.1. Taxonomy (NCBI): domain Eukaryota; kingdom Metazoa; phylum Chordata; class Mammalia; order Primates; family Indriidae; genus Indri; species Indri indri. The sequence continues at coordinate 7,825 of RJWJ010044999.1, forward strand.
CCATCTTGCTGTCAGTAAACACGGTTCTTTTTTGTTTCCCTGTTAAGGTTTTGTTCTACTTTATTGCTACAAACCACTTTATTATCCATATCATTCAGTTTTCCTTCCTGAGAAATAGCCCTTATTACTCACAGCAATTATTTGGAGATCTTCCATCATTCAATTTTGTAGTTAAGGGGTGGTGAGTTAAAAAGAAAAAAATAGGAAGTTACCACCAACAACAAAAGTTCTCCAGCACATACATCCCTGCTCCATCGTAAACTGTAGCTCCAATATTTCTTAATCTCTTCCATTGCTGAAACCTCTGCCCTCTTTCATACTACCACAGCGTTGTGCTTGTACTTCCTTTTTGAGGGTCCCATTATCTGCAATATTTTTCTTTGCTAACCCTGACCAACCATTCAGCTGTTCTCTCTGGGAAGACATCGCTGGTTCTCTGAATCCAGTCTGCCTTAGGTGTCTCTCATTTTTTCTTTTTAATATACTGATATTTTTATTATTGTAGGGTAGATTCTCCCACAGTGGGTAGGCACATTGAAAAATTGTTAATGTTAATGTTAAACATTAAATTGTTAATGTTTTTTACAACCTATTCATTTTTATACCTCTGCAAAGTTACAGAAAATAAATTGTTTTTCCAGGAAAGTTCTCGTGAAGAGTGATGAGGTCCTCAGGTCTTTTTTGTGGTCAACCTAAAGGTTTTAGTTTGAATTTAACATCGGGATAATGAGACAAAAAGAATATTGAATGACAAAACATCTCTCTCTCTTTTATTTGAAACTATCACGGGGTACAAATGTTTTTGGTGACAAGGATCACTTTTGCAGTGCTTGAGTCAGGGTTATAGGTATGCCTGTCACCAAAATAGCGTTCATTATACCCGTTAGGTAGGTTTTGCCCATTCCTTCCTCCCCCCCCCTCCCCTGATTGATTTCCATTGAGTTATGCTTCCCTCTATACATGCATATGGGTGCTCATTGGTTAGTTACAATTTAGTAGCGAGTACCTGTGGTGCTTGGTTTTCCATTCTTTAGATACTTCACTTAGGATAGTGGTCTCCAGTTCCATCCAGATTGTTGTAAAAGGCATTAAGTTGTCCTTTTTCATGGCTAAGTAGTATTCTGTGGTGTTCATATACCATATATTGTTAATCCACTCATGAACTGATGGACCCTGTGTTGATTCCACATCTTTGCGATTGTTAATTGTGCTGCTATAAACATTAAAGTGCAGGTGTATTTTGGTTAAAATGACTTCTTTTCCTTTGGGTAAATATCCAGTAGTGGGATCGCTACATCAAATGGTAGGTCTACTGTTAGTTCTTTGAGGAATCTCCCTACTGTTTTCCATAGAGGTTGTGCTAATTTCAGTCCCACCAACAGTGTATAAGTGTTCCTTTCCCTTTGCATTCATTTCATGCCAGCATCTATTGCTTTGGGACTTTTTAATAAAAGCTATTCTGACTGAGGTAAGGTGATGTCTCATTGTGGTTTTAATTTGCTTTTCCCTGATGATTAGTGATGTGGAGCATTTTTTCATATGTTTATTGGCCATTTGTCTGTCTTCTTTTGAAAGCTTCTCTTCATGTCTTTTGCCCACTTTTTATGGGGTTGTTTGATTTTTTTCTTGCTAATTTGCTTGAGTTCTTTGTAGATTCTGGTTATTAGCCCTTTATCAGATATACAGCTTGCAAATATTTTCTTCCATTCTTTAGGTTGCCTATTTGCTCTGTTGATTATTCCCTTAGCTGTGCAGAAGCTTTTTAATTTAATCAAGTCCCATTTACTTATTTTTATTGTTGCTATAATTGCCATTTGGGTTCTTAGTCATAAATTTGTTGCTTAGGTAGATGTCTAGAAGAGTTTGTCCAACATTTTCTTCTAGAGATCTTATTGATTCCTGCCTTACCTTTAAGTCTTTTATCCATCTTGAATTAATTTTTGTGAGTGGTGAGAGATATGGATCTTGTTTCATTCTTCTGCATGTGGCTATCTGGTTGTCCTGGAACCATTTATCAAATAGGTATTCTTTTCCCCAGAGTATATTGTTGTCTGCTTTGTCAAAGATAAGTTGGCTGTATGTGGATGGTTTTATGTCTGGATTTGTCTCTCACTTTTTATTGACATGCTAGTATCAACAAAAGGCTCACATTTCACACATAGCTGGATCTAGAGTCTCAAATTATGCCACCAAAATCTGGTTGTTTTTTTTTTCTCCTTTTTCTGTTCCTGTATTAGACTCATTCTAGACAAATATTCTTTATGTATTGCACTATGGTGCACTATCTCTGAAGAAAAACTCCCTCATTTGAAATTTGCTGTGACAAAATCAGTACTTAACATTTTCATTGGCCAGGGATGGAATAATGGGATTTCTCCTACAACCAGAATTAGAATCCACCCAACCTAAATTGCACAAACAGTGGAAAATGGATGGTTTTTCCAAAGTCAGCTGCAAGGGCGTACAAGTTGTGATTACCCAGAGGAAAGGATAAGTTAAGTAATTGCAGGGAGCTAGATGGAATAAGGGCAGAATGACTTTGAAATAGCTGGACAACTCTACTCACTCAAAACGCACATACACATTCATTCACACGCACATTAAAAAAATGAAGAAAGACCAGCTCTGATATCATTAGTATTCAAAAAAAAAAAAAGTTGCCGTCTTTCCCTTGTATAGCTATTCATTTGGTCATTAACAAAAGGTCTTTGCTGAAAAGATAGACTTGAGACCCAAATTAAATTTTAGTTCTTTTGGGAAGTGCTGGACAGTGGCTTTTGCTAACAACTTTGATGCAGATATTTAATCAGAATGCCGTAGACATTATCTCATTTAATCAGCACAACAATCTGGATTATCATTATCTCTGTTTCACAGCTGAAGAAATAGTCCTCACAATATTCATAAACTACTCAGACTCTCACAGATGATAAATGGTCAGAAGAGGGTTTGATCTTGGGACTTTGTTTACAAAGACCTTGTGTTTTTTTTTGTTTTTGTTTTTGTTTTTTTGAGGCAGTCTCACTCTGTTGCCTGAGCTAGAGTGCAGTGGCATCAGCCTAGCTCACAGCAACCTCAAACTCCTGGTCTCAAGTGATCCTCCTGCTTCAGCCTCCCAAGTAGCTGGGAGTACAGGCATGCACCACCAGGCCTGGCTAATTTTTTTTTTCTTATTTTTAGTTCCCTGGCTATTTTTTTCTATTTTTAGTAGAGATGGGGTCTTGCTCATGTTTAGGTTGATCTCGAACTCCTGACCTCAAGCAATCCTCCCATCTTGGCCTCCTAGAGTGCTAGCTTACAAAGGCCCTGGCTTATTCCACTGCATCACGGAGGAGGTTTTCTTCATCTTTTGTCTGGTTCACAGGCACAGCTCCAGCCTTCTATGTGGCACATGGAAATATTACGTTTTCCATCATTTCTTATGTAAAAACCTCTCTAACTCTGAAAAATTTGGTAGAGTAAATGAACCCTCTTTTTTCCAACAAAGCCTTCTTCGTTGGATGCTTCCTGGCTATCTGGTGAAGCACCATACAATAATAGATTGAAACCACCCAGCATTAGAAAACCTAGTTGTTGCTAGGTATATGACTATACCCTGCTCTTATGCAGAGTTTTGGCTTTACTACCAAGAAGTGCTGTTATAACGTCAAGGTTTGTTTACATAGCCCGTTGCCTACTTGTATGAGCTATTGACCATCTTCGGATGAGTTGCCTAGGCAAGTGAGTTGGGAATGAGGAAATAGAGATTTATCTGCTCTGGTCATAAGCAGAAAACAGACTTTTCCAAGCAAAGATATGATAAAAAAAAAAAAAATTAAGCTGAAACAGATTCTCTACATACAAATTACTTGAGGGAAGGGAGAAGCGACTGACAGAAGGTTTTACTAATATTGTAATTTTTACGTTTTTGTTATTATTTAAGATAAAGCAGGAATAACTGACAGGAGAGAAATGAGATACACGATGAATTATAAATATAAATGAGTTCATAAAATATTTACCTGTAGTGAAGTGAATTTGATACTATCTGACAATGCATATGCACAAATATAAAACTCCACTGCAATCAGAATTCTTTTTTAACCTCGTTCCTTTTAATTAT
>RJWJ010045000.1:0-11924 GCA_004363605.1 Indri indri
GGACTGAAATAAAATGACCTCCTATTAACAAGTTGTGACAAACAAGATGATTTAGTCATGGATTTCCTGATAGAAATAGTAGCCAGTGTGAAAAGCAAATTAGAACTCAAGAGCGTGCAGTGACTACTATGTTTTTTTCTTTTTAATGAAGAACAGATTTTCTACTGGAAAGTTAACTTTCCTTCTTCTCCTCCCTTTCTTTTTATCATACTCTGTCATTTTTAGTTGCAAAATTGGTTCTTTCATAAGAAGATCCTGTGACTTCCATCTTGAAGAAGGTAATATAGAGTTGGCATTTCCCTCTTATCCTTTTGACTTACCTGAAAGCAACAAAAAAGAATGAGAAATGGAAATGTAATAACTGTCTTCAATAAAGTGGGTGATAGCATACATTCTGGATAACAAAGTAGGTAAAATAGTATAATGATGGTCACAATCGAACAGAGGAATGGGAGGAATTAGAGACAGATGTCCATGTAGGTAGATTCCAGAAATAGGTGTGCTTTTCAAAGGTAGGGGCCTCATCTAGAGGAGCAAAGCTAACGCCCCTGTTTGGAAATTGGGAACAGGAGGTCCATTGGCTGTCATGGAAGTTTTCCCTTGGCTGGGTTTTTGTTCTGAGAACTGGGGAGAGGGGCCAGCTGAAGAACTGCATTGGTAATACAGTTTATATGAAGCAGGCTGTCCTTGTGGAGATCATGGTGGGACTGCAGGGCTCTTCACATTACAATATCCCTACCAATGACTAACGTCATGTCTGGGGGAAAGCAAATCCTCAAAGAGCTCGTGGACTCTAATATGGGACATTAGGAAAATTTCGGTCCTTCAGGAACACTGTCCTGGGTTCTTCCCCACATGACCCTCATGTACATAACTGGTTCATGAAGAATTTACCTTACTCAAAGATGAAAAATTTTAAAAAATCAGCACAGACAGTATGCAAAGTTATTAATAGGAAAAAAGAAGAAAAGGTCACCTTGATCCTAAAGTCAGGCAAGGACACAACAAAAAAAGAAAATTACAGGCCAATATCCCCTATGAATATAGATACAAAAATTCTCAACAAAATACTAGCAAACAAAATTCAACAGCACGTCAAAAAGATAATTTACCGCGATCAAGTGGGTCTCATCCCAGGGATACAAGGATGTTTTAACATACACAAATCAATAAACTTGATTCTCCGCATAAACAAAGCAAAAACAAAGACCATATGGTTGTCTCAGTAGATTCAGAAAAAGCCTTTCAATTTTAGGTGCTCTTGTCTCTCTCTCTCTCTCACACACACAAACTAATGGGTAATTATGTGAGATGATTGATATGTTATTTTGCTTGATTATAGTAACCATTTCACTGTCAATATATATATCAAACAGCATGTGGTACACCTTAAATATATGCAATACAATTTTTTAAAAAAGGAAAACTAAACTACTGAGGGATAAACTTCAGCCAATCAGGAGATAAGTGGTAAAATATACAGAAATCATTTGTGGGCATCATGGAATCTATGTAATTACACAAAAACACATATGGGGACTATAGCTACAGAGCACAACACAAATATTAAAAACTGATAAATGTAGGAAAGAGGTAAAGGAAGAGAAGAGTGAGTGGTTCACTGCTATTTTGCTATGTTTCTCATCTGGTACAGTGGGTTATTAAAAGATAGTAGGTGAAGCTAATGGAACAACCAATCAAGGCATAGAAAGCGGGGGAAGGTGGCCATGGGAATGGTCTGCCCCTGTAAGGAAGAATATTTTATCACCGATATTGTATTACTGGTGCATGGTGGTAATAATGACAAGCCTGACTCAGAGTTGGTTTTCCTATTGTTTAAAAATTTTCTAAAGAATAATGCAAATCCTTATTACTAGCATTGGGCATGAACAGCTCACACAGCCTCACCCTTGGTATTTCACTGGATAAAGGTACAAGTATATTTACCATTACAAAGGCCAACACCAGAAAGATAATATAATCAGCTACATGGGGAAGCAGATTTGAGGGAGGTGGAAAAAAAAAAAGGAAAATCATATGTGCTAATTTCATTGTCATTCATTTTCTGGAGTTAATTGGTACTGCAAAAAAAAAAAAGTGTGCCACTGTGACTTTGAATAGGCAAAGATTTATTAAATAAGAAACCCTGCAGCACAAACTATAAAGGAATTATTTATAGCCTATGATAATTTTTAAAAACTTCTCTTCCTTAAAGGAAACAGAAGATTAAATGTATTAGGCAAAGTTATAGATTTAAATGTAACCACTAGGAAAAAATTCCTCCAAATGTCTAGAAAAAACTCAAATACCAAACAATTAAAAAAAAAGGAAAACACATAGTGAAACACTTTTTTAAAAAAGAATAAATTATAAGACACTTTTCCTCCTAAGAAAATGAGATGTTTCCTTCTCCACAAGCTCACATAGTCTCTTCCTTGGTGGCTTACTTTTCTTACTTTGTTCCTTTTTCCTCTATGTCTTGCATGCAGAAAGCTGTGAAAAAATACTCATTTCTCTTTTGGAAAGGCTTGGAGTATGGGGGTGCGTTGGCACTGTAGCAGAGAAACACAGACTTCCATAACCGAAACTACTATCATCGACTGTTGCTATGACTTTGCTTACCTTTTAATTATGCCCAGGAGTTGATCAAGGCTTAGAACAAATGCCTAGTTTTGTCCCTGACCTGTCTCAGCATGTGGTGTGGCAAGAGCACAGGCTCTGGAAAATGATATTTCTACATTTAAAATATACCTTTTCCGTTTACTCTCTTTGTGGCCTTGTCACTTCTCCGAGCTCAGCTTCCTAACTTGGAATATCAGAATAGGATATACCTTGCGAGGTTGTCATGTGAGTAATAAAAGGTACTCCTGTTGAGCACCTACTGTGTGCCTGGCTCTTGCTGAGCAACTTACACTGTGTTAACTCACTGAATTTTCACAAAAACTTGATGCGGTAGGTTCATTATTATTTCCATTTTACCAATAAAGAAACCAAAGCATAGAAAAATGAAGTTATTTATTCAAAGCTACACAACTAGCTGAAAGAGAAACTGGAATTAGGAACCCAGGCAAACTGATTTTAAGGCCTGTTTTCTTAACCTCTTTGCTATACTGTCCATCTAATTGAGAGGATTAGAGATAAAACAAGTCATGTGCCTTAGCAACTAGCAGATGTCAAAGAATGCAACTATTCCTGAGAAGAGCTGGCCCCATTGCTGTTTCAAGTCAGGGCATGAGGAGGTCAGGTAAACTGTTAATTTTCAAACCACCATGAGGAGGAAGTGAAATTTCAGAAAAAAGCGAAGAGACAAGTGGATAACAGCCATTCTAGATAAGTAGTCCACCTTAGGGAACAGAAATAAGATGCAGAGCATTTGGAGCAGACGTCCCTGGCAAATAACAGAATCAGTTCCAAAGAAGAGAAATAGCCAGTCTCGAAAAAGAGGCTTCCAGAGAGGGAGCTGGAATATACTGGGGAATGACTCTGCAGCCATTTTGCAGGCCGCGAACAGAGACTGAAGGGCTTCTGGAATTTTCCATTCTGAAACCCAAAGTATGCATAGTTAGTCACGTGTATGATGAATGGAGTTAACTGCTATTGCTGTCAACCAGAAAGTTTCAATATTTCCTCAGTGATCTGACTAAATAAACATCTCCTTTGATCCCATAAAAACAGTGGCGGTCTACACGCTGTCACATACTCACGTTCACATACACGCATTCCCATACCTGCAGACACACACACACACACACACACACACACATCAACTTCTTCGGGGTGTAGGCCCCAAACTCCACCAGTCTACTGAGTTGGCTTCTAAGATGAAAACTTCATCAATTGCAAAGTGAGATTGCAAATTTCTGCCAAAATCCCAGGGTCTGGCTTGAAATGGAAAGCAAATGTTCAGAAGAAATAAAGTAGCTAAATGCACTGCACTTGAACGCAAAGGCCTATTTTTGGATTTGGACATAGAGGCCTTTAATCCCTTCACTCCGCCTCAGCCCGGGCCCGAGGAGCCTGCTGGCCGCGTGTCCTGTGTAGCTACAGGCGGACAGCAAAGACCTTGGCCTTCCTGTTGTTCCACCATCCATCGACAAACAACCAACCGGTCTCTTTGCAGTGATGACTCTTTATTTTCATAGTCCAAGTAATTGATTCATGTTGCTCAAGCACCACCGCGTCCCTGTGTGGTAACAGCAATTGTTGCACTGTTTGCCAAATACATTTATCTCCAGTCATGTTGCCGTGCTGGGCTGGCGACACAGATGCATTCCTGATGCCTGCTTTCTTCCTGGGAGGCTCTCTGTGGTTCTCCGGCTCCCGCAGAGAGTAACCTGGAAGGAGTGTGAGGCCAGAGCAGCCGTAGGGGAAGCCTCGGGGTCCTTTCCCCATCTGGCCTCCCAAATGGTGGAGTAACATGCTGCGTGGGGCCACTTCTGACCCTCCCTGGCCTCTGCTCCCCTGTCCTTCCCAGGACAATGGGTGTGCCTCAGGAGGTGAGAGAAATTGTGAGCAGCACCTTTCACTGTAATTACCCTTCACACCATTGCTCCTTTTAGCAGGGCCCACTGGCAGTTTGAATAAAATGAGATTCTGAATTTAAAGCCACAGGAGCATGAAATGATGTTGTAACTGGGTCATGGGACTGGAGATAGTCATGGCCACCTCTGTGCCTCAGGCCCCCTGAGGAAGATGCTGCCAGTCTCTCAGTGTTATTTCTGGAGTCTGAGTTAGAGGAGGCTCTAATGGATAATACCGTGTGAGCCAAACCGAAAAACCTTGATAAGATGGGCCGGTGGGTTCCTGCAGGGCTTGGAAGCTTCCAAAAGTTTCTCTGCAATTGATGATATTTCTTTTTCAAATGACACTGAATATAGCTTGAACTAGACAGGGGCGTCCTGTTTTTTAATGGTTATTATTTTCTAAGAAACTAGAAATAAAGTTGAGTTAAATTAAGTAAATTAAAAAAAAAAAAACAATCTAGGAAGAGTGCCAGAGGAACATTAAGAGAGAGAACGTGGGATCAAGGATGACTTTTTCCTAGCAGTGTTGGTCCCCCTGCTTTTGGTAACTGAGGGCCAGATGTCAGGGCTCCATGGGCTCTGCTTGTTCTCAGAAAGCGCCAGGGTGTGGGGATAATGCTATCCATTCACTGAGGGGGATAAAGGGTGTCCCCTTATTTAGGCGCAATCAATAAATAGTTGTTGAAGAACACATCAGTGGAATTGCCCTCTGCTGAGGATTATATAATAGTGGATTATTCTACCTTAACTGTCCATGTGATCTGCATGGATTTCTGCATCATTGGGCACCAGTACTGTCTCTGTGTCATGGAGAAGCAAAGGCCGTAGCCTGTGGATTTTCTGACTCTCCACAGGTGAGTGTAGAAGTTGGACTGACCTCTTAGCCTTAGACTTCCTAGAGTTCTTGGTCTATTTGAGAGGAGGGGAAAACCTCCAGAAGATATCAGCTTCCCGATGAGAAGAGGCTTGAGCAGGCTTTGGTGTGAGAGAGTAAAGAGCAGAGATCGGCCCATGCCTACACCCCAGTCTCTGCAGCCGTTCACGGTATTCACATGCTGAAATCAATTCGTAGGCTCAGGACTCTGAGTCAAGGTTTATACAGAGACGAAGGCTCAGTAATAAAAGCCTGAGATTAAGAAGCAGATTTCCCAACATGGGTAGCACGGGACCAGAACTCCTAGACGAGAATTCAGCCTAAGACAGATTAAAAAATTGTTTTCAATCATTATTTTCAATTTCATAGTAAGGAGATATTATTAACTAGTATCAAAATTTACTTCAGGCCTTGTGAAGTTTGCGTTTCGTAACTACGAATAGTAAAATGTACATAGCAGAGATGTGGATTCTAATTCTCAAGCCAACTTTTAGAACACCTGAGCTAAAGAAACCCTTAGGATTTGTTAGAAATACAGACACCTGGGTCTCATGGCTGCCTCAAGGTACTGCGTGGGCTAAGCTAGGGAAACTGTCTCCTTACACAATTTTGTCTTGAAACAGCTTCTTACTGGTTTAGTGTGGTAGCCATTAGTTTAGAACTAACTAAACTGGCAGAAGTTAAGGCTCGCATGTTATTCATCTGCAGTTCTTCAAAACTGACAACAGGGGTTCTTAAAGATGCTGGGTTAAGACCTTAATTACCATTATTGGGAGCAGGTGGAAGGAGCTAGTTTGGGGTAGGCCACTGCTCTCAGGGAATAGGGCTTTAGAGCAGGGCTTGTGAAACAGATTCTCCCAGGACCTCTTTTGCTCTGTAATTTTGTCTGGAAGGAGCCAACTGATATCAAGTTCAACGGTAATAATACTTGGTATTTATTGAGTATGTGCTATTTTGGGGAAGAGGTTAAGTATGTTATACATATCCTCATATTTTAAATATTAATACAACCCTATACATTTAATAGTACAAATGCTCCTCAATTTAAGATGGGGTTATGTTCGGATTAATGATTTACATTGTTTTCGGTTCATGATGGGTTAATCCGGAAGTAACTCCAATGTAAATCAAGGAGCATACTGAATGCGTCTTGCTTTTGCACCATTTCTGTAGCTGGAGGTATGGCTGGGAGGTGTACCGAGACCCCACCGGAGAAGACGGAAGAAACTGGGGAGGAACTCTACAGACCTCACTGGCTCTGAGCCTGCCATGACCGCGTGGTGCACGCTGGATTTTCCAGGTATGTGTGTGTGCAATACCTTGTTGTAGTTTTAATCAAGTTTGAGCCAACTGAGGATTCCTTGTGGAGGCTGAGTAGAGTGACGCGCAAGTGTAAATCAAGGACTCGTGAGTAATTTCTCATCTAGTTTGATAAGTGTCAAATAAAGGTGATTTGTGCTGCCCCCGGGAATGCTTGAGTAACAGTTTGATAATAATACCCAACACTTACTTCGCAGAGTAGCACTCTTTCAAAATGGTTCCCTGAACCAATATCCTAGCATTCTCCTGGTAAGTCTGCAGACGGAAAGCCGTGTCCTTGAAAAGGAGAACCTTTTGAAGTCAGGGACTAGGGGTTGAAGTGGCATCAGCTTCACTGGCTCTTTTTCCAAGCTGAATAGGTTTTATTCCACAGTGGCTGTTTTTCCATCGCATTGATTCGGAAGTGAAAGGAGGGAGAAGAGTGGGAATGTTCTAAGTAGAAATCAACTCTCCTTTAGGAATCCCATTACAGTGGTTCGATTTCTCTTAAGGCTTCCTGAAACAAATCAACATATATCTCATCCACGAAAAAAAAGTTTCACAAGATGAATAAAAGTTTATTTGCTAGAATTTCTCCTGGGGAGAGCCCTTTGTTTTGGAGGAAAAAGGTCACTGGCTTGCTTGGGATGGAAAGTGGGACCCAGGGAGCTTGCCTAGGTAGTAAAAGGCAGTCCCTTGACCACGAGATGAGATGTAAGAGGAGAAAGGGAATTTGTGTGGGGAACAGAGAGAGGAAAGGCATCAACAGGGCAGGTGCAAAGGGAAGAGGGATCCAGAGCAGGAAGCTCCGTGGCAGCACAGCTGTCAGAGACTTAGGGAAACAGACGTGTTCCGTGGATTTTTAAGTTTGTTGTTTTCTGTGCTGTGTCAACCCCCCTCTTCTCAGCTCTTGCCCCTGGACACCCCAACAGAATGATCATCAGTGAAGCTGATGTTTTTCACTCTTTCTTTAGGGTAGTAAGTGCATTCTTTTGAGAAAATTGGAAAAGAGATGCCTTTCTGCATTTGGGTCAATGTCGGGTAAAGCAGAGGTAGCAAGTGGGGATCCCCGGGGCAGCTAACATTTGCATTCCAGAGTAGCAAGAGTGACAATCACTTACCTCAGATAGCAACACAGATATTTTGGAATTTAGAATTTGAATTTTATATTCAGAGTATTTAACTTAATTTGCCTTGCTTATAATTCTTTTTCTTTCTATGTGGTATCTCCCATGGTTCCCTTCAGGAGGGATGAGGCGGTTGATTACCTGTTGGCAGGTAATGCCGTTTGTGGGTAATCTCTTGCTCAGTCGAATGAATTATATGCTTTATGTATTTTTCTAAGCACGATCCACGGCATGGCAAGCTGTCAGAACAGTCCCCTATAGTGCAGAGTGCGGACATACCATACATTCTGCTGGGCCTCGACGGAATTAGTTCTGAGTTGCAAAAATAAGAAATAAGATTACAAGAGACAATGAATAGTTCATGGTGAGAGAAAATAAAGGTAAACGGGAATAAAAGAGCTTTGCCCTGTCTGTAAGAAAGCACTGGAGAGACTTTAGGAGATAATATCCTTAACATTTATATAGCTCTTCATATTTTTAAAGTGCTTCCTGGTAATTAAGGATCATTAATCAGATATTAGCTGCAGGCCAGTCAATGAATTAGCTGTTGATTTAGATTGCCAGCTGTGCATAATTCTGGAGACTAGGAACCAACAGGATTCATTTTATGCTTCTCGAAAATTTTTACTTTCTTTTGCTCATTGAGGGTTACTCTGTGTATGTTCTCATGCTGGATACCAACATACACTCACTGTTGTATGAATTCACATTTATATGGCATTCTAATTCATAATTTATTACTTTGATATTTGGTATTTACAACCACATTGATGGAGACAAGACTATGTAGGAAAACTCTAAGTTGTTAGAAATGTCACAGAAAAAAGCCATCACAGAATTCCCTCCCTCCCCCTACACAGAGGGGCATGCTGGCATTCAGCAGCTGGTAGAAACACACAATAAGTTGAACACTGCCATCGTGGATGCACAAAATGATTCCAAGGGAATCTTGATTGAATGCCATGTTCACTGCAAGTGGATACTTTGTCTATTTGGCTATGTCTAAGGATCAGAACTCAGTTTATATTTAGTCTAACCAGAAAAGGAATTATACATATTAGGCTGCAGTTTCTTTGACATGTTTATGTCTAAATATCAAAAAAATGTTTGTTTCTCACTAGCATTTCTGTATATTGTTCTTTGACAAATAATGACAATTACTTATTGAGGTCTGAGAAAAGCCACAGGTACTTGGAGGTGAGTTTTTCAAATATTAGTGGAGATTCCTTTGGCTTTGCTTCTTGAATGTATCAAGAACACTATGATTCTTATTTGTTTTCCTACAAAGCCTTTGAAACTGGCTATTTCTCCCAGGAGAGCTTCCACATTTCCCTCCTTTATATAATCATGCACAGTTTTTGCAGCCAGATGGCCAGGGTTTGAGTCCTAAACCTCCGACTCACCAGCTGTGTGACGTTGGGCAAGTTACTTAGCTTCTCTGCCACTCAATTTACTTACCTGTAAAATGGGCAATAATTTACTTCTTTAGTTGTTAATAGGATTAAACTCTTGGGGACAGTTTGCTTCTATCCCTCCCTGAGAAACAGTGAATTTTGCCTGGGAACTCAGGGTGGGAAAGTTTCCTGTCTCTTCCAATGCCATGGAAAGCTTTTGCTTCTGCAAGAAAGGTCCGGTGAAGTGGCGAGGTTTCGTGGCTGTAGACAAGAAGACGAGGTTCTTGTTGGCAAAAATTGCTGGCTCCCAGTTTTTGCTATTAGTGTTCAGTGGAAACCTGTAGAAAAGAACTTGTGAGGGAATGCAGAGTCCCCTGCGTGTGGGGCTCTCAGGGATTCTAAAGTGGTCCCTGCTAGCCCACATTTGGTTTTGCAGAACTCATTACAATTCCAGCTGTTTTTTTTCTGACCTACTTTTATGGCAGTGAACCTTCCTTCCAGGATCTGTCATAGGTGACATAGTCATGCATCTTGTTTATTCTTGAAAGAGTTGTCACCCTTTGTATTTCACTTGGAGCCTAGTAACCTCAGCTCTCTGATAGACTCAAGAAAAGTTATGATTTTGTAGATTATCTGCTTTTTCTTCTAGTTGATAGAAATGTTCTCTTGCAGCAGTATGCATCATAAGATTATTTTTTACATCCTCATCTTCTGTAATCTTTCATGCTTCTATGACCCAGGCAGGAAATGGGGAAAGGGAAATTCATGGGAATAAGCAGTATTCAACCCAACCAATGGAGCATACTCTTATGCATCTTATTAATGATGCAGAAAGCAGAAAAGGGGCAATGTGACAATGTCCTATGGCTTCCCACATGTCCAAAAATTTCTCCTCAGCTAGCCTTTTCATGTGGAATTAATAATAAACCTGAAATCAAAGCTGTAACTGAGTCCAAGCTCAGTTACCATTCCCCACAAGACAGCCAATAAGTCAGGAGACAAGGTGTTGGGACAAGGAAAGTGACTCTTATTCAGAAAGCCAGCTAACTGGGAAGATGGCAGACTAATGTCCTAAAGAACCGTCTTAAGTTGGTATGAACATTTAAGCTCCTTTTTATATTAAGGGAATGAGGCAGGGGGAGGGTTGCAAGAAGTAATCAAAGACTGCAGACGTCTGGGAGGCAGCAAGAGTCTGAGGAGGTTGTGAAACTTCTTAGGTCAGGTCATGATGTTTCTGTAAATCTTTAACATAGCATTGTAGCTCGTGTACATACTTTCCCTGTCTCCCTGGGAGTTAGTTTTGAGAAAAGGAATGGTTACCATTTTTCTGCTAGACTTGAATTGCAAACTAAATTCTTCCTGTAATTAGCTGACTCAAGTGCAGAGCTAGGCAGCTTTTAACCTAAAAGGTATTACTGCAGGGGTCCGAAGCAAAATGGAGCTAGTCATGCTAAGCCTCCCTTCCACTGTTACAAAGCCACTTCAGTTCGGTCCCACACATTTTTCTCAACTTCTCCCACCATGCTCTGTTGTACCTTGTGTTTTAGCCACATGGGTTGACAAGCCTTGGAGCAGAGTCCTGGGATGGAATCCAGAGTGTGCCACTTATTAGCTCTGTGACCTGGGGCTGCTTAACCGCACCACGGCTCAGCTTCCCCATTTGTAGAGAAGACAGTGGTACTCACAACACAGGTTTGTTATAAGGTTCCAGCTTCACTGTTCCCATTCCTTTGAAAACCTCACCTGCAAAAGCAGAATATATAAAATACTAATTAATATTCAGCGTAGTTTCAAAGTGACAGTCAGCTTTCTCTTTCCTTTGATAAGACTAGCTTTTGTGAGCATTTAAGAAAGCTCCCTTTTCCATAGTGGATGGTGCATTTAATCCCCTTAGCGGAGAAGGTGAAGATACCCAGTGTGAGGAATTCTAAAATGCATCCCATCACTCCCGGGAGTATTCTCTTCTCTCATTATGCTTATCAGCTTGTAATCTCATTATTCCTACTAAACAAGTCTGTTAAGATTAAACAATAGGCTGGGCGCGGTGGCTCACGCCTGTAATCCTATCACTCTGGGAGGCCGAGGCGGGTGGATTGTTTGAGCTCAGGTGTTCAAGACCAGCCTGAGCAAGAGTGAGATCCCGTGTCTACTAAAAATAGAAAGAAATTATCTGGACAACTAAAAATATATAGAAAAAAAATTAGTTGGGCATGGGGTGCATGCCTGTAGTCCTAGCTACTCGGGAGGCTGAGGCAGTAGGATCGCTTGAGCCCAGGAGTTTGAGGTTGCTGTGAGCTAGGCTAACGCCACAGCACTCACTCTAGCCAGGGAAACAGAGTGAGACTCTGTCTCAAAAAAAAAAAAAAAAAAAAAAAAAAAAAAAAAAAAAAAAAGATTAAACAATAATTGACTTGAGGTTCTAGGTATCTATGGAGTTTTGAAAAATATCTGTTAATTCTCTGGCCAGTATATGCTATGAAAGCCATTCATTCATCCAAAAAAACATTCGTTATGTACTTCCTATGTGTCAGAAATTGTTCTAAACAGATGTTAGCATGGGGGTCTAAAGACTTTGCCTTATGAACTGCTCTAAAGGAAGAATGAATTCAGCAGACTACAAAATTCACTGGCAAATAGAGAAAGGTAGCAGCAGCGAGTCACGTAATTGCATCAGTCTATGAAACTTCTAGTCTCAATAGGAATCATC